>JALBCR010003099.1:0-55312 GCA_030710515.1 Abscondita cerata
CGTTGAGGAATTTACTGATTATAGACTCGACTCGACATGTTAATGTTACAGCGACGGAGGAAGCTTGGCTCTTGGCAGAATATCAGAATAGAATCCTATCCCGAGAGTTTAACAATCGATCTTCATTGAAAAACCTGAAGATTTTTCAGGCTTTTCTAGTTCAATTAGGAATGGGATGATTGGGAGTGGAGCGAGACAGCAGCTAAATACAACTTCCATTGTAAGCATAAATACACTTTCGACAAGTATGGGGACGACAACGTAGAGTAATGATGCTTTGTGGCAAAGAACCTCGATAGCTTGGCATAATCAAGATCAGGATGAAGTGATGGATATGTCAAGAAACTCGGTAAATAGTAATGGACAGAGTAATATTATTATTTCGAAGAGGTAACACACCTGCACCAGTATGGAGATCAGGGAATGGAAGAAGACTTAGCGAATGGCCTACTTTTGTTACAAAATGTCTATGACAATGCTTATGGATTTGCAACAGCCTATGGGATTATTATAAAGTAGTGCAAGGGCTACGAGCTTGAAGACGGCACTGATCAATGCTAATGGGATTCAATTGATCTCCAACAACATCATAAGATTTTATCCGCAAGTCAAGGTTCCTCTGACTAAACGAATATGGATGACCAGCCATTTCTAGTTTGCAACAGCAGACTGGTTTGGGTGCACCGTCTGTCATACATGGTTCCCAGTCGTATTTGCAACAGCAACAGTTGCAAAAATCAATTGAAGAGAGCAACCAGCAACTTGCTCAGAATAATCATCAAAGTCATCCTCAACAACAGCCAGTAGCCGTTAGTCCTTAAAAGACCTCTACGGTCCTGTCTCAACAAGCCCGACCTCTACCACAAAAGAATGTGACTGTAGAATCATATCAATGCTTTGAATGTAAATGTGAATTCCCAGACGTTGTCCAACTCTAAGAACATCTCAATAACGTTCATAAAGAGTCAGAAATCCCGAGACCGAAACCGAAAGTAATTAAAAAGTATCAGAAACAATAGCAGAAATTACAACAAAACTCAGCAGTTTTCACTACAGACTTTGGGAATAATGCTGGAACTAGAACAGGAGTAGTAATGGATACCTTGTTCTCTTTCTTAATTGAAAATAATAACAGCTCCAACCAACAACAAAAGGTGGATAGCAGCAGTCAAAGTAATGCGGTTGATTCCTCCAATTCCCTTTCCATGAGCAACTCGCCTATGACCAAGAAGAAGAAGGCGTCGTCTTCTATGTATGGAATGAAAGCGCTTACTGCGTCGTCTTTAAATGCGAATGAGACACAAGTTATTAGTGGAACGAAAAATTCACAAAGCCTTTCTGAAAACGGTGGATCTACTCAATCCAATGTGGTCCAAAATTCTGCTAATATGAAGCAAGAGTCGGATGTGAGTATAGGGGGAGATCGGAATTTAAAAGTAAGGAAAGGAATGGAAACAATTGCCCAGAAATTGATAGCGTTGCGGATGATGAGGGTAATGACCAAAAACAAATCCAAGTTGATAAAGATAATGATGTGAGCCTACCTCATAAGGTCAATTGTACAATGTGCTATAAATCATTTGCCACCAAGAAAAGGCTAGACAGGCAAAAATTAAATTAAAAACTACTTATCTTCACCTTTCGTTTTTTTCTTTTCCTGACCTTCCCCGGCAAAACTTTGCACTCTAAAAATATCCCTCTTTTATTCAAAATCTCTTTAAATCACAAATTCGCACTTAATTAATCACTCAAAATCAACGACAATAATTGTCAACTCCTTACTTACCTCATGAATTGGCTCAGCCGATCTAAAAGTTTCAAAAAACAAATCTTTGTGAAGTTCAGAATCAAAGCCGATTGGAAAGTGCATTTAGGTGCATTTTCATGCATCATTCATGCACTTTTCCTATAAATGCATTAAAAAATGTTCATAGTTACAGCCATTTTTGGCTGTTTTATAACCGTCATTTATGACCGTTAGACACTCGAATCGTAGTTTAGTTCCACTTCCATGAGAAAGCACATGATTTGATTGTGCAAAGGAAGTGGAAACCAAAGTACGATTTGACTGGCTAAGGTGGTGGCCTGGCGCTCAAAGGTTCCTTTCCCTTCCCCTTTGTCGGCAACTTTGACCCATTCATCGACCGATGATGGTACCTGTAAATAAAAAATATAATTTTTATTTCCAGATTGGTAGCAACGCTGAGATTGAAAACGCAACCGAGAGACAAACAGAAAAACCGAATGCAGACGATAAAATAACCACAAATTCAACTGCGACTGTTACAGATGAATCTCGAGGACCTCAATATAAAAAGACTTAAAAAGAAATATCACACTCGATGATATGATGACATCAGGATTTGCCATTTTACAAAATGCTGCCCAAAAATTTTTTTTTTTTTTTTTTTTTTTTTTTTTTTTTTTTTTTTTTTTTTTTTTTTTTTTTTTTTTTTTTTTTTTTTTTTTTTTTTTTTTTTTTTTTTTTTTTTTTTTTTTTTTTTTTTTTTTTTTTTTTTTTTTTTTTTTTTTTTTTTTTTTTTTTTTTTTTTTTTTTTTTTTTTTTTTTTTTTTTTTTTTTTTTTTTTTTTTTTTTTTTTTTTTTTTTTTTTTTTTTTTTTTTTTTTTTTTTTTTTTTTTTTTTTTTTTTTTTTTTTTTTTTTTTTTTTTTTTTTTTTTTTTTTTTTTTTTTTTTTTTTTTTTTTTTTTTTTTTTTTTTTTTTTTTTTTTTTTTTTAATTAAACTCTTGATGAGTGTAAACAGTTTTGGAGTATTTATTGGTAATAAATTAAAAAATAATTCGGGGTAACATTTTGTTCGATGCAGATCAGGGTCGTTTCGAAGTTATTTATCCAAGAATGGAACAAACTTATGATCAGGGATAGTTGCAAGCAGTTGCTCTGGCAGCTCTTTCTCAGTTATCCATCAACACCAACTATATCCACACATGCGGAAAATCACTGCACTCTTCAGCCAACACCATCACCTCAAGAAAGTTTTCAAAATGATTTTTCTAATTTACTAAACTAATTAAATATGATTGTTTTTTAACAAATAATATTGTATTATTATTAAAGTATCATTTACTTTTATATTATGTTTTAATTCAGATGCAATGGTTTCACTGACTTCCTTAACTATGAATCCTATTCTTTGTCGGGATATTTTGAAAAGATACTATAAACTAGTAAAAAAATCTCCAGAAGCATAAAATTGCAAGGTAACTGCCAATCTTTCAGTTACAGACAATGCTTTTCTGAAGGTAGTATCTTCCTTTGCACTTTTTGGCCTTATCAAATTGACCAGATATTCAAAATCTGCAGAGGACATTCGAACAAAATTTTTATATTGTCCACTAATTTCTTTGTTCTTCTAAATGTTCATTGCCACCAACGTTTTGCTTTTTATTATTGTTCATTTTTAGGTACCAATACCCCATTACAATAAACGCAGCACTTGCAACCTCCACGTTCGACATTTATGTAGAATCAACTGCTTTAAAGGCAATATCAATGATCCGCATACTATACGTATAAAAAGAGTGAAAATAAGTTAAAATATGTAATAATCAATCGCATAATTGCGACATTTACGTAATCAGTTTATGCTCCACTCTTTGTATTTTGTCGACGATCGACGTTTTAAAAAGAAGGTTTAACAAGAAAAACTTTTGGGCATAAAATAAAAGATATTTCTAATAATTGCTGATAGAACCGATCTAAACGTCCTTTTATTGAGGGTTAAATTCCAACGACTTTTTATTTTTAATCTTCTTATAATTGCTATTAATCGTACAGTACCTACATTTTTTTTATAAAAATGTCTCGTTTCCCTATTTAATTAAACTTTATACTAACATTATAAACTACAACGTTTTTTTGTAATAATAATAATTAAATGTAGAGTTTAATTTGTTCTCAATGAAATACTGCATTATCAGATAAACAGAATTTATACCTTACAAGCGCTAATTTACTATCATGGAATATAGCTTTGAACAACCTAATTTAAAAAAGATTCTTGATATAGAGGGTTTAATTTGTACCCTAAAGCGCTTGCAGTAAAACCTACGATTATAGATAATCACGTTATAACGATTATTACAATTCAACCCATATCCCGACAATTAATATTGACATTTTTTGTGAATTTGCATAATTAGTTTGTTAATTAAATAAAATTTAAATGGGTTAAAATTTTACATTCTAATGAACCCTTTTGAATCCATTGGACACAATTGTAATTAATACGATTGATGACGTAACGCTGAAATAGATTTATGAAGTAACGTTTATTGGAAAAGGGACTTTTTTTTAATAAACTAGCCTTTTCCACTTTTAGTGTGAGTATTAAAAGGCCTAAATTTGCAATTTTAGATTGCTTTCAGTTTTATAATGGTAACTGGGTGTAGTAGTTATCGTTGATTATTCTACTGAAACATAAGTGCTTCGGAACAAGCAAAATAACAATTAGTTCGTGCTTGATAACGTGCTGCAAATGAAGTAAATATACATTCACTACTCGACTTAATACTTTGTAGAATTCTGAAAATAAAAGTTTGATTTAATATTTTAAATGCGTGGTTATTTTGATAGCGAATGAAAAAATTCTGTTGGATTTGAATTATTTGTTAATATAAACATAACATGTAAATATTTTTCTATAATGCCTATTAGCAATGATAAACTAAAAGCGTATATGATGTACAAAATTAGTAAGCAAACAATATTATTTAAATAAAAATTAAATAAAATTAATTACTAAAACAAACAATAATTTTAATTAGTATAAAACAAAAGTTTGTCAACTTTATTTTTAAAGGCGTTTACAGAAGGTGAGTCAACAACCTCGAGTGGGAGACTGTTCCAAACATCAAACACTCTGTTGATTAGGAAATGCTGTCTAGTGCGAGATGTAAACGTTTCTTTTTTGAGTTTTAGAGAGTGTCCACGCAGCCTTGTATCATTGCTCAAAAAGAATAATGATCTTAAATTTCCAAAAATGAATTGCAGTATGCGAAACGTTAGTATTAAATCACTTCGGAGGCGACGGTTATTGAATGCAATAAGGTTTATTTCCTTTAACCGTTACGTGTATGAAGGTCGTATGAAAGTCATGTCACCCGACGTTGAAAGTTTTCCAATAGTTCTTGGTCTCGATGTAGAGTAGGATTCCATACTGTACCGGCCCACGTAACGTGTGTATATTTAACGGTAGCTCATAGGTGATATAGTAGAAAATTATTGCCTGACGAGATATAGTTTGGAGTTTGCACGTTTGACTACTGAAGAGAAATGATCGTTCCACGTTAGAGTTTAGTTAACAGTGACACCCAAACCGTTTTGAGATGAAACCATCTCTAACATATGTCTATTTAAGTAATAAAGTTCATTCGGGTTATTTTTATCGATGTGGAGCACTTTGCACTATTTTACTTTTAGCGGAAGGAGCCAGGTAGACCACCAGTGTTGTAATGCATTTTACTGTCATTGGCAAAGACAGACATACAGTTAGTAATAGTGCGCTGAAGATCGCTGACGTATACGATAAACAATAAAGGGTCGAGAAATGAACCTTGTGGAACACCACTCGTAACAAGTCTTTTGTTTCAATATTCTAGACTTTAAAATATTTTCCTGTTAAAAAATTTGATATCCATTCTTTTAAGTTTCCTCTGATGCCAGCATTTTTCAACTTATATAAAAGTCTTTGGTGCGGTACTTTGTTGAAAGCTTTTAAGAAGTCAATGTAAATGACATCTACAGGCTTGCTGTCATCAACAGTTTTAGACCAGGTGTTGGCACACTGAAGAAGGCTAGTCAGGGTTGAACGATCTTTAACAGACCCGTGTTGATTGTCAGGAATAATTTTTTCAGACATCAGAAACTCATACATCGACTCAAAGATGATGGATTCCATAATCTTATATACGACAGATATCTATTATTTAATTATAACACGAAATTCAAACATATAATGGTGGAAGGGATACCAAAATATATCACAGGAGGATTAAACATAAAAGTAAAATATAAGGTAGCGAAGTATAGACTAGAAATGAGAATAAATATTGGAAAAAAGATAAAGAAATAATGTGTAGGATGTGTGCGGAAAATTGAGAGAATGTAGAGCACATAGTAGATGAGTGCAGCGAATTAAGGAGAGAGAAGTAGAAGGGGAGTTGTGCTAGGAAAAAATAGAGAGAGCATAAAATAGATGAGAGAGGTAGAAAACAGAACAAGATGGATGGAAGAAAGGAAGAAGAATAAAAATAAGTTAGACTAGTAAAACATAGAACATCTAATAGTCGAGTGCATCAAAGTGAGAACAAAGGAAAGAAGAAGGATGACATTATTGAAGAATTGTTGAAGGACCAGTATGGATGAGAGAAGTGGTACAAAGAAGGAGATGACTAGAAGAAAGAAAAAGAAAATTGTTAAAGCTAGAATAAGATAAGTTATAAAAATTTAGAGAGATATGTTCTTGTATTAATTTTTTTTAATATGTAAAATTTTACAAGTTATATAAGGGAACCGAATCAATTTGTTATTTTAAATAGAACAAATAAATTTAATTTGATTTGATTTTGATTTGACAGATATCAAGCTTATTGGTCGGTAGTTATTTGGATCCATTTTTGAAGATAGGGGTGACCGTTACTAGTTTCCATTCATGAGGGACAGATGATTGTGAAAATGGTTTATTCATTATTTTTGAAAGAGGATATGAAACAGATTTAGCGCACTTTTTCAAGAAAAGGGAAGATAGGGAGTCAGGTCCAGGAGAAGAATTGGTTTTAAGATTTGAGAGACGTTCATCTATTTTAGTTTCCAAAAAGCTAACGTTGCAAAAAGATTTCAGAGGACGGTCACAAAAAAGTGGTGAAAGAGTAGAATTAGGTGGTTCGGAGGAGAAGATAAGGATAAAAGTTCCGCCGTTTCGAAGTCCGAAGAACATGCAGAGCCGTCAGTGTTTTTAAGTAGCGGTGTGCTTACTTTTGAAGAGAGGCTGGAGCGCAAATATTTGTAAAATTTTTTAGTATTCGTACTATTATTGATGTTTTCTTCGTAATATTGACGTGACCATAAATGTTCTTCTTTCATTCTACTTGAGAAACTTCTATGTAGTATGAAGTCGTTTGCATTGTTTGTGCGTTTTTTCTTCCACAGATTTTGTTTGTGTTTTATCATTGTCAAGATCTTTAAAGTAATCCAGGGTTTTGTTTTGTTTTGATTTTTTTTGTTGCTTTATTGGTTTGTGATATTAAGGAATAATTTCCACATTTCGTTGCAGTCAACGAGTAAATTATCCCATTTTGTTTCGGACAAAGCCTGATTGACCTTATCAAAATCTGTTACATCGTAGGTCTTGTAGTTTTTTTTGACAGTAGAAACTGGTAGATTGAACTGAAGGTGGGTAATAATAACAGCATGGTCCGTATTTACCAATAGGCGAGTCAACTTCAACAGAAGATATTAGCTGATTGTCATTTGTGAGGAGTAAGTCTAAAATAAATGGGACATTGTTTATTCGGAAGCGGGTGGGCTCGTGTATTAGTCGAGTTAAGTTGGAATTGAGTACAAAATTCATAAAAGGTTTTTTGCTGATAGACCATCTGGTAAAGTATTTATGGGCCAGCTTACTTGGGAAATTAAAGTCACCAATAATAATCATATGATTTAACATATACAATTCATTAAGTTTATTGAAGAGATAAATATTGTTGGCTAGAGGTGAATTACTAGGTCTGTATACACATATCAGGTTAATTGATGTAATTTTTAAACAGATAATACCTATAGTAGGGATGCATATATCAACTGTAGTCACTGAGAATGTATTAGTTATTTCACTTGACAGATATATACATACACCACCGCCGACTCGGTTTTGTCTGTCAGTTCTGAAGAGACAATAGTCCTCAATTTTAATGACATAGTCAGGGGTTGAGGTATTTAGCCAAGTTTCACTTTTAAGAATGAAGTTTGGCTTTAGCAGTTGTACTGTTGAAACAAACTCATTAAATTTAGCGCACAGAGAGCCAAGATTAGTATATAGTAATTTCCACTCAATGAAGAAGGCTGCAGGAGAAGTGTTAGTGACGAAATGTTAGAATTCTTGGAGAACCGTGTACATATTTAATGGTTAGGTTGTTTTCGCCATTTTGAGTTTCTTTCTTGGGACTTGAAGGAAATGTTGTTGAATTGGTGTTTTATCATCAATGATACTGACTCCAGTAGTTGATGCACGCTTTAAAAGTTTTTTCTTGTTTTTTAGTATATATTTGGCTTTGATTCAGATTACTTTTACCATGCGAGGTAGGCGTTGGCTTGGTTTGCCTACTTGATAAGATGATATTGGCGATGAATTGGATCACCATCCGATTCAGGTGTGCCTTTGATTAAAATATTCTTGCTGCATGACATGCGTTCAACTGCTTTGTTTGCAATTTTGTCGGTTATTTCGGTTGAATATATTGCTTCAACTTGTTCAATTTTGTATTTTTAACGCGGTTAATTTGGCGGAAAGTTTTGAATTATAAGTGAAATGTGTGTATAACGACATCTCGTGTAATCAGGGACACGTATGAATAAAAACAAACTAAGCAATGCCAACAGATAACTGTAACGACGGTTGAATTTTTTAAATGTAAATCGTTATCTAAGCGATAACTTAGAATGCAATAAACACTCGAGTCGATAAAGTCAAGTATTTCTGTACAGTAGCATACACGAAAGAACACCTGATGCTCATTTCACTCTTAGTATGAGCTCTTTTGAATTATATTCGATTTTTTTTCCAGCATATCAGTTTTAAAGTCGGTGATAAGTTGCTTTAGTTCAAGAAAACTTGTAAGATTGTTAGAACAGGAATTGCATAAAATGCTAAACCCACGAATTTTTTGCCTTGTAATGCGATCAGTTGCGGACAAGCCGATACATTCCAAATGAATTTGGTTTTTGCAGCCAAGAACCGAAGAACGGTCGACAATGGTTTTTGAACAGTTTGCGCAGTTTCCGGACATGGTTCGTATATTATGGTTCTAGGTAAATTGCTCGAATGCAATTGCTCGAAATCAATTGCTCGAAATCAATTGTTCGAAATTTAATTGCTCGAATGCAACTTTTCTCGAATTGCAAATTCCTCGAACGGTAATTTCTCGAAAATGTGATACAATTATAAGCATAATACAACGAGTAAAATAGTGATTTATCGATAATCACGATTTGAAACAGGAAATATGTTGTCAAGAGATGAACAAAATTTAAAATCACCATAGGTCGTGGGCTTTACTTTAGTTCATGACATACCTATGCACGAACAAATTTTAACGATCATTGATGCATGCATTATGACTTTTAATAAATCAAATTTTGTTTGTAACAAATAAAATACTATACTCAGTATACTATTGGCGCGGAGTAATAAACCTGTCAGAATTATCCAATCTCCCATATTGCAGTGGCGTAGGTACCTGATACGTTTGGAAAATCATATTTTTAGTAGGTAAATATATTATAATAGTAAAATCTACCTTGATATGAATTATTATGTGGTTTCTTTTATTGTTTCAATCCTTACTTTGTGGAATCTATTTTTCATAGTAAATAACTTAATTCAGCAATATTCCACCGTATCTTGGTATAATACCCACATCTACGGCTATGATTCTCGTTTCGTCAGTACCTGGGCTGATGGCAACGTGTTTACACAGATTAAACTATTGTTCTCAGACCCTAGATGGGTCGATATGCTGCAAGAGCGGCACAATGATCGTATTTTGGTTAGAATTTATTGGTTTTTACTTAACCGTAGAAGTACCGCTTTCACAAGAAAATAAAGAATTATTTCAAGCAATTATGATTTATTACTCCGCGCCAATAATATACAGACTTTAAAAAAAATTGAGAACCGCTGACCCTTAGGTAGTTGAAACTTATTGTTCTATTGTTGTCAAATTTCCATAAGGTTTGTTTTAACCAACTTTCGCCCGTATAGAACTGGTTTTTACTTTGCATTTCAGGTGAATATTGAATACAACTATCGGTCGCCTTCTAAGTGGATTTTATTTTACGACTTAATCTCTTATGTTACATTTTTCAGCAAATAAACTATAGTTCGTAGAATGCTTAACAAAATTTTCGTGTGTAAGTTAAGAAGCTTAGAACACACAATAAGGATTATACAAGCTCTAATATATAATAAAATATAAAAAAAAAAAAAATTAAAGAGCTTAAGAATTTAGAATAAACAAATTTTACGAACTTCCATACACTAAGGTACTAATGCATAAATTATGTACAATGTCTTAAAAAAATGTTTACACTGAAAAACTAAAAGATTATTGTCTTAAAACTAAAATCATTGAAAGGACAGCAATTATTGTGGTTGTTGTTACAAATAATGTTAATCCCGAACACGTGTTTATTGGGAATAAATATAAATACCCTGCGACTCTAATGAGATTGTTAGTTCGAAAAAGACATTAACATGGCGTTAGAGTTCATATCCAGTGAAAAAGGCAAACGCAAGTTGCGTTTTGAAAATTTTTGTTTATTAAGGATAAAGAAGTTGATACAAAAATTTATTGGAAATGTGAACACTCCAAGAAAATGAAGTGCAAAGCTCGAGTAATTACTGAAGACAATCTTGTGTCGAGCAAAAAGACCACAACCACAATGCCGATGTTGCGCAGCTAGAAGCCAATAGAGTTATGCAGACAATAAAGGAAACTGCAGAAAACACTAGAGATCCACCCCACTTTATTGTGTCCCAAGCTTCTGCTGGTTTGGGAAGTGCAGTTGCAGCGAAGTTACCTTCCGTTAATAATATTAAACGGGCCGTTAGGAATGTGAGAGTGAGAAAAAACCTTGCACCAGCAATACCCAGACTTCGAGAAGAGATCATTTTTCCAGAAGAGTTTACAGTTACTGAAAACGGCAACCATTTTTTATTGTACGATTCAGGGCCAATAAATGACCGAATTTTAATTTTTTCAACAGCGCGTAACATCAATCTTCTGGCGACTGCACAACATTGGTATGCTGACGGTACTTTTAAAGTTGTTCCGCCGCTTTTCTACAACTCTACACCATACACGGAATACAAGATAATGTAGCGATACCATTAATATATGCTCTCCTGCCAAATAAGACTGAACAAACTTACTCAACTTTTCTTCGAGAAATAAAAAATCTACTCCCGGATGGCGCCGCACAACCACAGACCATCATGACGGATTTCGAACTAGCAATGATAAATGCCATTCGAATTGAGTTTCCAGAAATTCTACATCGCGGATGCTTCTTTCACCTTTGCCAAAGTATTTTCCGCCACATTCAAGAAAATGGCTTAAAACGGGAATACGAAACAAATGCAGAATTTGCGTTGACGTTAAAACTGCTGCCAGCATTAGCATTTGTTCCAACGCAAGATGTAGTTGAGGCATTTGAGAATCTTTGCGAGCAAAATATTTTTCCCCTGAGATGCAAGTTATTGTCGATTATTTTGAGGATACGTGGATCGGTCGCCCACAAAGGCGTGGGCGTCAGCGGCGCCCGCCTATTTTTGCACTTGACATGTGGAATTGCTTCGAAGGTGTACATCATGGACTTCCAAAAACAAACAATTCAGTAGAAGGGTGGCATCGAGGTTTCCAAATGCAACTGTCTGCACAACACCCAAACATATGGAAATTCATTTCGGCATTAAAGAGGGAACAAAGTTTGAACGAATTGCGGATAGAACAATATGTCAGTGGTCAACAACACACCCAAAGCCATAGAAGGTATCGTGATAATACCCAAAGACTTTTGAGATTAGTAAATGATTATGAATATGGCAGAAATATATATGATTACGTGCGTGGAATAGCACATAACATATCATATTAAAAATATGTAATATTTGTTTTCCTTGTCACACTTATAACATACTTATCCATTTTTGTTAATAAAGGTCATAAATTATAATTTGACTTTCTTTGTTATTATGAAGCTGAAGAATAGTCTTACAGCAACTTATAACAACATTCACACTGGCAGCAATTACCTAGGTGGTTATACTAACTTTTTCTACCACATAAATTCGAGCAAAAGTTTTCGCGAAATTGCCGTTCGAGCAATAAGTCTTTCGAGAAATGCTACAATCGAGCAATTGAATTTCGAGCAATTGATTTCGAGCAATTGATTTTGACCAATTGATTTCGAGCAATTACATTTGAGGAATTTTCCGGAGACAGTATATTATAATGGTCCTATAGTTAAGCAAGCTCCAGTAAAAAAAAATAAATAAAAATGTTGAAGGAAGTATTCGCTTTTAGAAATGTACGCAAATGTACGCGATACGGATTAGAAATTATCGTATTGTTTACTTATCTGTTATCAGACCCTCGCACGTATAAAGTTGATTGATTTAAGTTGAACGTTTCACTTTTACACAAAATGAAAAAAATGTTTAATTATAAACAATCTAGAAATTAAATGAAAACGACCCGAAAACACGTCCGCACTTATAGGCTTGTATTAGTAGTATTTTATTTTGTAATTATGCTCAATGAAATAATTAGACAGCCATGATTTTTTGAACTGTCACTGTTAAATGTAAATACAAATGAATAAAAAATCGAGCGAATCAGATATGATCGTCTAGAAAGACGGTCTATTATCCGATTAGATCTATTGCTCGTGGTTCCGCACGCTCGCTAACGCTCGCGTTCGGTATCTTCCACTCGTATCGAATTTTCATTTTAACACATTGTTACAGAATCTACTTAATAGTAGTGGTTAATCATTAAAATAAAAAAACTTTTAGTAACACAAAATACATTCACATATCAACATAATCTAAGGGTATACAGGATGTCCCACGACCTTTTGACACCCCAATTTCGAAAACTGTTCATGTGGCATGTATGAAGTTTGGTAGCTATAAACTCAGAAAACTAATGCTTATATTTATTAAAAATTACTTCCGTTTCTCTTGTCATTTCCGGACATGTTACCCCAACCATTTATTTTTTTTGATGGGACAACCGAATAATATTACATTTTTAGATATACCATTCAAAAATAAATTTGGTAATTTCATCTCTTCTCAAAGCACCATTGTATCCAACAATGAGTACCACCTAAAAGAAATGGATGGTATAAAATGGAAAAAGCTTATGACGATAAGGAAAATTATATTTAAAAAATGTAAAATTCTATAGCTATACCTTGATTGCCAAGTACATATTGTCATCAGCGAGTTTGATAAAATTGTTAATATTGTCAATGTCTAAGATTTGAGACTTCTTTGGTTCATAGCCTTTTGAGCAGTTTTTTAAAAAATGCTGTTAATTTACAGAAATTGGCAATGTTGACATTGTTGAATACATTTATGCAAGTTCGCAACATGGAATACTTCGACCATAATGACGAAGCCTTGTATTTTTGTAAGCAAACTGAAGTAAGCCAACATAATGTTTTCAGATATTATCAAAACATTATACTGTTTTAGCCATTTAGAAAAAATTTGAAACTCCTTTTTGTAAATTAATAGCGACTTTTGGGGGAAAAGTGCATAATGAGACTCTTCGGCCAAAGCTCGCAATTCAGGTGAGTACTTTAACCTTCCAGTGCTCGCGCGCTTTGGTATTACACTAGCGCGCGCGTGTCATATTTTTTATGTAGGCCGGTTGGACGTGTTTTTTTATAATTCTTTATATAAATAAAACATAGTATTTTCATTGCAACTAATACAGGAGTCACATACAATTGTTGTTTTGAGTGTTTTTACAAGTAAAACAATTGCACTTAATACATTTCATTGATGCACTGGTTCTTTTTTTCGGCTGCACAAAAACGACAAGTTCCACGTTTAGGAGCCGGTCCTCCATTTTCATCTCTGTTCTGAATTTGTCCATAGTTGGTTTAAAAATACACTAATATCCATTGGCAAATTAGTTAATTGCGCTCTTGATATAAGCTGCTCCTTCATCAGATTTAGCGATAAATTTTTTAAAAAAATTCTTCGTTCTTTTGGACTATTGTCTGGACACGAAAACTTGTGAAGAACTTGAGCATTTATTCCACTTATGTTCAATAAACTGAAAAAAATTACACAAGGCCATCTTCTAGAAATGCGGGAAACTGAATATGCGGCGCACATTTTGTCCACCATATCAACACCCCCTTTCGTAGTATTATAATCTACGATCATTTGGGGTTTTTCAGTTTCTGGATCATATTCTTCACTATCGTGCAAAGTTGAAAGTAAAACAACAGCTTTGTTTTTACGAGGCACAAAAGAAACGATCATCTTGTTATTTTGGAATCCGAAAAGACAACTTTTAACATTTTTTTCTTTGATGGTAAGAATTCTACGGGAATTGCAGTTTTATTTTTTTCATAGTTCCAAGAAGTGTGAGGTTTTTGTAACAAATAATCAGCAAGTTCCACGCTAGTGTAATAATTATCGGTAGTTACATTTCTATTGGAATTTACGATCGGGGAAATAAGTCTTTTACTATGTCAGTTGGAGAGTTTGATAGTGCGTAAGGGCCGTCGGGTTGTTTACCACAATAAATTTCTAAATTTGAGGTGTAGAAAGTTTTGCATCACATAACGCATACATCTTGATACCGTACTTTGCTGGTTTACTGAGCATGTATTGCACCCAACTACAACGTCCTCGAAAAAGGATGAAGCATTTCATCAATAGTTGTATATGCGCTAAGTCTGAAAGATGTCTGAATATTAGTAATAAACGCATCAAAAAATTTACGAATTGCTGCCAACTTGTCAATCTTGCGGTACTCAGACCTGGTTGTGATCATCAAATCTCAAAGAATTTGTTATAAATAAAAATCGTTTGAAACTCATTACAGCTCTTGTTATCTCAATTCCTGTTCCGTCGCTAGACCAAATTTCTCTGACATTCGCGTGGTGTGATTTTTTTATGCCAATTAAAAATAACAACCCTAAATATGCCATAAACTCGCATCTGTTTGTTTCTTTGCAGTCTCGTTCTCTAGAGTATACTTGACGTAGTCAATTTCTTCTATATATTTATTAGTGCAGCTAACAATGTTGTCGATCATATCAGAATCTATCATCTTCAAAAATGCATCTTGCTCATTGTTGATATTGCGAACTTTTGAGTCACACCACACGATTCCTTTACGATGTTCCTTCTTTTGTTTTAGATGAGGTAGCTACTTTCATTTTGCTCCATTTAGTGGTTTTATCTTTTCCAACATAAAAGTCCTGGGGTGAATCTTCCACAGGTTCTTCATCGGATAATTCCTGTTCAGAAAAACTGTCAACGTTTTCTTCTTCAACATTCTCTTCTGACTCTATTGTCTGTGTCATTTTCATCTATGTCCCATATATGCTAAGCCAAATATTCAAGTTCTGCTTGTGATAGAGGCCGTTTAGACATTTTGTGATAATGCTGCAAAAAAATTGTTTGTTTTATAATTACCTAATACAGAGGTAGGTAATTTACGTAAAAATATATGCAAATAACTAAGACATTTTTTTTGGCAGATATCGGAATGAAAATAGTCAAACTTACGCTATTTAAAATTGTATACACTTGCAAAACTAAAACACTTCAAAACTCTCGCGCTATAAACTTTACGCAGGATGTTCTTATGGGGACAAAGTACCCAATACAACTAATTTAAACGTGCAAATGACAATGATGTTTTCGTTCCTGCTACCTAAGTAAACATACTTGGAATACAAAAGGGTCAGGTAAAAACAAATTTACAGAAACAATAATTTAGACGATTTTGTTAAACTGTCATAAATTTTACGTAGGCGCGAGCGCTGGAAGGTTAAAATAGCTTCGTTACTCATTATAAGCAAAAGAAACAGAATGGAATTAAAGGAAAAATGATTCTGAATTAACTTGAAGAAGTAAGCAAATGCATACATGTTTTAAAACTTTAAATTTTGAACCGTCAAAAATTCAATTTTACGAATTTTGTTACCAACTAAAAATGCAAATATATAAAATCCCTATATTTTAAAAAATTTCGATAAAACTATGAAATATCTGTTTAAAATAAAGGCAAAATAGAAAAATAGTATATGAAATTCGTAACATAATGCCTAAAGCACGAGTTCCATTTTCAAAACGAGCCGCAAAGCGAGGAGTTTTGCAAACTGGAACTCGTGCTTTAAAATGAGCATTATGTTACTTATTTCATAATATACTATTAAACACTCGATTTTTAAACATTTCCTATCGTCTCTAAATAAATCTTGTGTCTAAAATGATGTTTTTAAAACTTGTTGCATAATATACTATTAAAATATAGATGTAATAAAAGTTAAAAATGTCAAATTCAAAGTTTTTAATTACAATTGAATTAAGTCGTCTTCTAACTCAAAGTATAGTTAGTGTGTACCAAATTTCCAAGAAATCTGTTCCCAAACAAGATAGCTAGAATTAATAGGTACATTTTAAATAACGAGTGTTTCGCACCCGTTTTATTCTTGTAAAACGACCATTTAAGACATAGTAACTTGCAAAAGATAAAAGATCTTTAACTATTTCAAAACGGTAGAGTCTACTTTTTTTAAATTTTTGGTACCTACCAGCAGTATCTTTTTCGTACAGTTTTAAATTGAAATGCATTATTGCTAATTATATTAAAATTTAATAAGAACATTCAATTATTTGTTCTTGTATTTGAATAAATAATATAAAGATTGCAAAACATTTAGACATGTCGTAATGTTACAACTACTTTTAACCCTACTAGGTACAGTATTTAGTATGATTTACTGTTTTTCTACCACAATGTAATTAATTATACAGAGGGTTAACGAGATTGTCGTACATAGCAAAAATTAAAAAAAACATTTTTACAGGATCAATTTAGTTTGAGGCGATTACTCATCTCTGTTTTCATAATAACGCAGTCGCAAAAAATATTATTTTTATTTCCAGATTAATTTTCTATTACAGAATAGTTAGATCACAAAAAACGTGCGAGAATATTGTCACACTTGTTACGGAATGAGCACAAATACGGACATGTTGTGGCAGTTAACATAACATTGTGTTTGGGGACAATGATTGCAAAAAAATTTCATTAACAATTTACAGCAATGTCAAACACCTACAAACTGTAAAGTGATTAAACACAAAAAGTATTATAAAAAAGCTGCAGCACAAAATTTAGAAGGAATCAGCGACTTCATCAAAACAAGTCTTCCAGAATTGAAAAATCTAGAAAAGACAGTTTGTCATGAAGGTAAGCGTGTTGAAATAATTCCACTGACTTCACATTCATTAGTAAAAGTAACAATTTGACAAAATTTTACTAGTATCTTAATCCTTATATACTAGTGAGAGTTAATTATATTTGCCACACTTCAAAGCTAGACAAGTAATGTCTACTTACAGCATAGACAGAGGTATCCAAATGAAAAGTGGTTACTTTTAATTGCCGACTTTAAAAACTAAAGTTGTTATCTTTGAGCATGAAGCCATTATCTTTAACTTACGAAATAAAGAAGGTTTTGTACTAATTTCTTTTTCAATTTATTAAAATGTTAATGCATAACTTAGATATGTATCACAGTGTTATTTTTTCGAAGAATTCCAGTTTTTTGTTAGATGTGTTAATTTTAGTCATTTTATTTAAAGAAATACACTAACATACAAGGTTTTGTACAGATTTGAAATAAATTTATTCTTTTTTAAGGCAAATGTTACTGACAATTTCTTGATGAAGATTTCTGTCAATGAGTTGTTTTTTTATTATTTAGAATTTATCGACTTTATGGAAAGCTTGATCTATCCTGCGAGTAACCATCAACGTAAAGCAAGCATTATACCATATACCACATTTGTCAACATTGTATTGTGCAGTAATGATAATAAGGACTATTAATTTTTACTAAATTTACTAATTCAATTCAATCTTATTGTTGAAATGTTAGTACAAAGTAATGATGATCCTTCCTTTTCGAAAATATGAAGTTATGAAAGTAGATTTCATAACAATGGTGTTGGTAATCGCTATAATTGTCATTATTGGTCACAGGAAAATCCAAAGTGGATGCGCGAAACCAGTTTTCAAACAATATTGGGAATCAATGTTTGGTGAGGTTTATTTAACGGTATGTTGATTTGTCCCTATTTTTATGAAGGAACATAATTGGGGCTAAGATACTCTACCAGAATTACTTGATGATATTCTCTTACTAGACAGGCAAACAGGGTGGTGGCAGCAAATGGAGCATCTCCTCATGGTCGAAATGGTGGGATTCTGTGGCCTCCACGTTCTCCGGATATTACACCCTAGTTTATGTCACACCCCCAACTGATTTAGATGATTTAAGGGATAAAATAAGACAGGCATGTCGCACCGTAACACCCGAAATAATTGCAGCAGCATGTACAAAAAATCTTTTAACAAGATTTGAACATTGTGTCAATGTACATGGTCATAAATTTGAACATTTTCGTTTTTAATAAAATAAGTTATTTTTCGTAATTACTGTTTGAAACTATACAAATGTTCATTTCATTGCCCCTTAGAATTGCCCGTATTATCATTACTGCACCATACAATATGGTATCGTTGAATTTGTTTTTAAATGATATATCTAAAATGTTATATTATACCAGTTGTTGCATTTAAAATTTTTGTTGGGGTCACGTGACCGGAAATGACAGAAAAACTGAAGTAATTTTATAATAAAAATATTAGTTTCTAGAGCGTTTACACTTCGAACGTTACAATTGTTTAAACAAAATTTATGTTTTTATATAGAAAAAAAATGTTTAGCTTTATTATTTTATTAACACTAAAAAATAATACTAGCGAAGTAATTTTTCAATTTTGTTTTAATTTAAAAAAGAAAATTTAATTTTCAACATTAATTTGTGTTTTGAAATTTCTTCAAGTGGTGGGTGATTGTCGCAATCACTCCACTGCATACAATGCAGGCGGGTGAGCGATGCAAACCACTTTTCTGCAGCCACACGCTAAACCGCACCCTGTTTTACAAGAGCAAAATATAATTTTCAAGACCTTCATTGGTGCTGCGAGTTGCGTCATTTTGATAGGTTTCAAGTAATTATCTGTTTGCCAACCCCTATCTTCGGGAGATATTAACGCATTGTTTTTCCATTGTTAAACTTGCAAGTACACCGTTTTAATATGTTGTTTTGCTCTGTTGGTGGTAATGAGCTAAGTTGTACGCTTTTGTCTTTTGAAGCTAATGTTGTAAAACGCTTGTATCGCAGTTCATTTAAGTTTTTGGCTGTTCTAGCACCATACATGATGAGAATACAATAAACACCTCTATTAAAAAGTATTTCTTCACTTTTTTCTTGAGTCAGAACCAAAATGCTAAGAAAAATGCTGACCGTTAATACCAAAATTTCTATACAAGGTTTTAACACTACCTAAAGACTAAACGTTTTTAACTTAATTAACTTAATGAATAAGAGGCAGATAATTACTTTGCATCAGTAAGACAGTTATCTATAACTGATCGTGATGAAATACGGCAATTTAACGTATACACGTATACACGTAACGCGTACATATTTTTAACCCACACAGCAAATTTTTATGATGTAAATATTGAATTATTACTAACAACTGTAATTTTAATAACTATTCTTAACACCAAAAATAATACACGAATAATTTTTTTCTTTATTGACGCCACTAACTATGCTTAAAAAGAATTGTTGTTATGATTTCAACAATCGTACCTAAGTTTTTAAACGTTGCTTAAGTTTAAGTTGTTGTTAAATTGACTTAAAGTGCCTAGAAGGATACTTCAGTAGATATTCTGTGACACACGTAAAACGGACGATGCGACGTACTTTTATTCATGAAAACCTTTTATGTTTGAGAGAATGAGAAATAATTAAGATGAACTTGAATTTGAGAGGAATCAAGGAATTGGCAAGCAAAGTAATTACTTAATTTATTTTTAGAATAAATAAAGGACAAACATCGTTTCAATTTTATATTATTTTAGTGGGATATGAGTTTACTGCATGTTACTGAAACACACTTGTAATTATAATAATGAAAAGATACTATAGTTCATAACATTGTGAATTTATTTGACGTTTAATTTTTTGTGAGTCAGAGTAAAAATAAGTATTGTTTACTTTCAACACCTATACGCTGTTAATTAATGTTGTCAGCATTTGAACTAAAATAGTTAAACGTGCACTCGTATAATACGATGCCGCAGTTTATATGAATGAGTCTTTGTCATAATAAAACTCAACACTAAAGACGAATGGGGTCAACTGTATAATATAGTTGACAAACCAAGAATAATAAAATGAATACACGTTTTTATTTAAAATGTTGCTGTTTTCAACGTTGCGACGTTGAAATATTAATGTTGCAGCTCACATTTTTAATGTGTACCTACTAATAATATTAAACTTCCTACGAAAACGAACCGTAACATCTCACGATTTAGTGTAAAATGGATTCTTTTTTCTATTAGTACCTACATAGAAATAAAAATGCAATCTTAGTGATTTTAAAAATTGAGATTGTTCAATTTTGTTAAACCATGTTCAGTCACAACCTGCACGTTTGAAAGGTGCTTTTAAGTTATTTAAGAAAAAAAGTGCGAAAATCTGCGTTTTTTGCCATATTTAGCAAAAACTATTCAGTTTTATAAAAAACAGAGACACTAAAATTGAAGATCATGTGATTTCCTAAAAGTTTGGTCTTACAACATTTTTTCTCTAAATACACCCTTTCGCCACTAGAGCGCCGCAAACCGACAGGTTACGTCAAACTGGAAAATTCCAACCTTTTGTCACCTTTTCCAGCGAAACAATGCAATTTCATGAAAAATTCAAGAGACCAAACTTGAAGACCTCGAGATTTTCGACAATTTTGGTCTCATGACATTTTAAATAGACGTATCCTTTCGCCGCTAGGGAGGCTTGCGTGCATCAAAACGGCAATTTGCGTGCATTTCTCCTCTGTTTTTTGTAAATTCCAGCGAAACAATGCGATTTTATGAAAACCACATTTTTTTTCGAATTTAGAGTACGTATCTTCACATAATAAAAATTTATTGATTTCTTTTCTAACGGAAGAAATAAATGACTCTGAGAAATATGGATCGTCCATGTCAGCAACACAAGCTTTTGAAGATGCTGATCAGTTGACAGTCAAAACAACCTCGGAGAAATCGAATTCTGATAGACTGTGTTTGATTTTGGCGACGACATTAATTTGTTAATTCTTCTGCAGTTTGCCGATAAAGACTATCGTGATAAGAAATATTCTTATTATTCCCCAGATAGTGGCAAGTTACCAGCTTTGCAAGGTATTATGTTGTTTCTCCATTCGTTTTGTGGATGTTGTTCGGAACACATTTCGGACGCTTCGGCATTTGAATATTGTTACTATGCAACCTCGGTTTTTTTTTTTTTTGATAGACTGAAAACGTACGTCAAAAAATAATACATTTCTTCCAATCATATGAAATTAATTTCATAATTCCATTTAAATCCAGGGCGGAGACAGTATCCCGCCGTTTATTCTAAACGTTGCATTATATTATGTGTTTGTGAAGTAATTGTTAGACTTAATCGTGTCACTATTTGTGAATCTACATGTGTTGATATAAATTTGTCTGTTATATTGATCAGAGTTTTATTTGGTAGCATCTTGCTCTATGGAACTACGTCCACTAATTATCGAAGAAGTAAGTTAACGAATATAGTTTCCTCCGTCATGTTTAGCTGACATAATAAATCAAGGTCGAAACAGATGTGATATCACATGAAGCTTCTACAATATCGAAAAATTAAAATTATTGAAATTTTCAAAAATTGTGGGCTTTGCAAAAATTTGTTAAAGTATTCTACGAACCTAATGCCAACATACAGCTTTTATATCAGGTCGCAAAGGCTGTTGTTTTGCGTTATACGGATTTGCCACTTTTTACCATTTTCCTCAACGATTGTAGGTTTGATTATAGCAAAATCTGGCTACCAAATCCGTTATGGGCTTGCTACCCACGGATGGAACTATGAAGAAACATGCAGAGCGTATATATCTGCAATGTCAAACTGGTTCTACCGAATATGGTTGGAAAAAGAAGGAAATATCCTAGTTCAATTTTTTTCTGATGAAGCATTGCTTCCAGAAGAGATTTTGAAAATGTTGCACTGTGGTTGCAAAACTCGATGTATACAAAGATGTTCTTGTAAGTCTAGGGGTTTGAAGTGTAGTAAATGTTGTAGCACTTATAAAGATGTTCAATGCGTTAATTCAGTTACGGATCTACATGATCCAGAAAACAACCCTGGTAGTATTTTGGGAAGTGATGAGGAATAGAACTTATTGAGATTAGCGCTGAAATTTGTTTAGAATTGTATGATTCAAGTCAATATTTAGGTGATGATGACATGTCTAGTACGTCAAAGAGAGCAAGACATTTTCAAAACATGTAATATATTGAATTGGATAAGATTATTTGATTACCATAATTGTTGAAAAAATAAATACTTTTAACAATCTGAATTATATATTAAAATTGTATAGTCCTTGTTCCCTTCCAATTGCAACAAGCGAATCTAATTTTTATGCACGCGAGCCACCTAGCGGCAAAAGGATGCGTTTATTTAAAAAACGTCATGAGACCAAAATGTAGGAAATCTTAGGATCTTCGATTTTGGTCTGTTATGTTTTTTCATAAAACTGCAGTCTTGCTAGATATGACAAAAATATAGTTTTGCAGCACATGGATTGTTAACGGTGGAAGAAAACGGAAGTGTAGTTGTAAACCAACGTGTTTGTATTGTATCAACAAAAGAAAATTTAATACTGTTTAATATTTTTAAGGGTGTCTATTAACTGTAAGATTCCAATTTCACTAACATAACCACTAAATATTTTCATTGGAATTAATGCAAGCTTTTTTCCAATTCCCCATTAATATTTACGTATGGGGTAATTATGAACGCAAAGTTGGGGTATTTGTAAACGGCAGTCGGATAGATATTTTAAGTTTTCTAATTAGAAAAACTTTATTCTATTCCAGAAGTGAACAAAATCCCGCAAATATATTAGGAAGAGGGTAGAGGCAAGATAAACCACGGATGATCTTCTGAAAGCGACATCTGATGTTAAAAATAAAAATTCCACATATAGACAGGCTAGTGAACGAAGTAAGGTGCCTGTTGCCGTTGTTTTTCATAAAATTAAGGGTAGAAATGTGCAGGAAAATCACATGGGTGCTGGACATCCATCAGCACTTGCCATGGAAGTAGAAAAGCAAGGATGGGATATTCATGCAACAAAGAAGAATTACTAGAGCTAGTGGCAGACTGTATTTAATTAAATACCCCATTTAAAAATGGTCGTCCAGGGTTAGATTGGTATTATAGTTTTATGAAGCGACACCCGTCTTTATCTTTTAAAAAGCTTGAACCCCTTTAGAAACTGAGAAAAAGATCAAAGAAAACCAGATGTAACTACGAATTCTATGAAACTTTAGAACAAGTTATTCAAGAGAAAAATATAGATAATTCTGCATTTATCTTTAATGCTGACGAATGTGGATTTGGGAATGATCCTTCCAGAATAAAAGCTATTGGAGAAAGGGGCAGAACCCTTTCTTGAGTTTCTGCGGGTTCAAGGCGTGAATCAACAACGGTTATCGCTTGCATAGCTGCGGATAGATCTTTTATGCCTCCTTTCATTTTTTAAGGGATGTGCGGTCCAGACCAGATGGACTTCATCGAATGCTATTCCTGACACGGCCAATTCCGTATTAGTCAAAGGGTGGATGGAGGAACAACTGTTCTATAATTGATTTAATTTCATTTTTGTACAATGGGTAGAAGAATTCCAAGTGAAGCACAATTTAGCATTCACTGAGATTTTGGGAGAAGTGTTTCCTGTCAATTCAAAGAAGTTTCCAGAGAAAAAATTTTATCCGACAGATTTAAAATATTTTAGTACTTGCAGTTCCTCGATGTTGGTAAATCCAAATTCTGATGTTTTTGTCCCTGCTTTAGATATTCTTGCCATTTTTTCGTCAGGTTTTGATAAAACTTTTAGGGAGAATTCAAGCAGCACCAGCGTACCACTTAAGAAAGTTACACCGAGACTGAAATAAAACCATTATGGAAAAGTTTTAACAACTGCTCAAGTTATAGAAAGGTTTAAAGACAGAGAACGTTTGAAAGAAGAGGAAAACAATCGAAAACATTCAGGTCGTGGAAAAAAACAAGCGCAAAGAAAAAGAAGACGCAATGAGGACAGCGCAAACGAAGAAGAAAATGAGAATGAGATGTTAGAAGAGATTCAAGCTGAAAATTGTAATGAAGTAGAATCGAAGATGCCGAATTGGTCTCTAATTCAGCAAGAAATGTATTGCGATGTTATTCCGCATCCTAAGGTCCAAATTTGGTGTTTAAATGTGGTCCCATGATGATTTCCTTGCAATTAAACCCCAATTCTTGTGTTGAAATCGGAAATTCAAGTAATTTGTCTATATTCCTTGATAAAATCATGTGGTTATGATCCTCTAGCAGCTCCAAAAGTCAAATTCTGCACCAAACCTTAGATTTAATTTGAATTAGTATGAGTTTTTAAGAAAATTAGGTAATTTTCAAGGTCATTGGTCATTAAACGTAATATCAAATTAACAAAACAATGTGCGTGTACGAGACTAAGAGTGTATTATGTGAAAATAGGGTAGAAAATGAATTCAAGGCCCACAACAGTCCGTGAAAATCGAAAAAATGATTTATTTGGGAAAAACGCTAATTGCATTGAAGGTTATGTTTACGTGAAAGTTTAACAACTGATTATTTTATGGCGCAGTAAATGCAAGAAGAATGCGTAAAATGGAATATTAATGGATCGTTTCCCCAGTTAAGTAAAGTAAATACAATTTTTTTTTTAAATAACAAATTTGATGACGAGAAAAATTTTAAATGCACACTTGTTGTACTATCGAGAGACGTCTAGTCAAACGAAAACACCTGTTGCAAGATTTTAATTTAAAACGAATGTTCTTTTTAATATAATTTTTATGTGTGTGTTAATAACACAAATTTGGTTTCATTTGTTGGTAACATTGTAAGATCTAGTCAATGTGTAGTGCTAAAGAGAATAATAATTATTATTATTATTCCTAGAAAAAAAATTGCAGAGAATTATTATTTCAAAAGTTACAACTCGTATACTACGTTTATTCGGTAAAATTAAAACCCTGAGTTTAATTTGAATGTTGGTGGGTAAATGTGAATTGCAAAATTATAAAAAATTTGCTTAATCTCACAGTCCAAAAACATCTCAACATCTGTTAGTAAAGTTTCGTGTTTTACTTATTACAAATATGTCTGTTGCGTACACAAGTTGGATGACGACAATGGCGATATTAAAGTTGTGGGATTTAGACGCAATGATACACTTTCAATAGAGCTTGTTAACAACCAAATGACATTTCTTCGATTAAATTTGAAATTATTGAAACTGTGCTTCCTGATCCGGAAATTATTATTCGATCGAGTAAATTCATCCACAGGTTTCAAGAAGTGCATGCGCTTTTTAAAATAACGTCTGTTCGTAATCACTCCTAAAAAAATCCAACCAACTTGCATAATAACGACATTGAATTTTCGATTTACCCCTACATTTTGAGAAGGTTGAACACGTTCAAGACATATGTAACTTGTTTAATAATAGTAAAACTGGTTATAAATATAACACTGGTTACTAATTTACTTTCAAAAAATTTTTGGTTTCCAAGTGAAAACTGTAAAAATCGTTTACATTTACCCCACCTGATCCTATACCATTCTCTACTACGAAAAATTAATGTAAATTACTAATCATTTTATTTTGCGCGTTTTTAGCGTTAATCTTCTCATTAACCGTATGATCCGATTAAACAAAATTTCGTTACGTAAAGTTGAAGTAAATTTTTCGTCTCACAAAAATTGAAAGATGTCGAGAAGTATAAAAATGGAACATTGTTAAGGAAATAAATAAATAGAATATTATTGCTAGCGTAATTATAATTGAAGCGTTGAAATATCAAAGGGTCTAAGTGCCATTTTTAGCAAAATTGAGCTTGTTTCATAGAAAGGTGCCAAATGCCATCGGAAACATGTATGAAAGGAGCTATGCCACAAACTACGTTGTGGTTTGTATACAGGCTTATAGGTGGGACATGTGCAAGTGTAGCTAGCTGTGTCATTCGATGTGAATGTAATAATTATTTACAAACATTGATAAAGAAAGGCGTAAAAGTGGTTCTGGGTCAGTAGCTGAGGCTCAGAAAAAATAAAAGTGGCTGGCAAGGCATATCTAACTCGCAAAAACAAAGAAGTTGCTGCCAAGAAAAACCTAACTTAAATGTAACTAGAATATTGTGTAATAAAATCATGAGCTTATTATTGTGTTACCTATTTTAGGTAATATGTAAATGCAGATTTGCATGCAAAAGTCTATCATCTCATCTCATCTATTCAAGGAACATATGTCATGGGACTTGTTCACATAGGAAGAGTGAGAAGACGTAGACATGGAAAATATAATAATCCTGGTGAAAGTCATAGGTAGTGTACTATGCATTACACGGTTCCTAATGGGTCTGGTGATGTTATTGAAGTTTGTAAAATACGTTCATGAATACTTTTGGCCTAAGTAGGAAAAAAACTATATATCATTGTAAACAAGAGAAAACTAGATGAGACCACTTATACTGACAAAGAAGACGCTCTTGTTCATCTAAATTTACACAGAATGACAGATTAAGACTTTGCGAGCATATACAGTCTATTACCAGGGATGTGTCGCACTACACGAGAGCCAAATCTAATAAGGAATACTTAAGTCCAGACTTAAAAGTCAACAGACTTTATACGGCCACGCACTGACACCTGCAAAACTTGCGATTGCTAACACTGTGAAGTCCAGGCCAAGAATGAAAGAAGTACCATTGCAAAACAAGAACTTGAGCTGCATCACAGAAAAACTGAGGTAGCTACAGGATCAATGAAACAAGATATTTTACTGTCCCAAGAACCAGGTACCAATATTAGTGTGGTGTTCATGGATTTAGAGCAAGTATTATTTGTTCCTACCTTAACTCATTCGGAAATGTTTTGTCTAAGTCAGTAGTCATGCTACAATTTGTGCATAAACTTAGCAGACAATAAGCAGTCCTACATGTGTGTCTGGCACGAAGGTATGTCAGGAAAGGGTGGCAATGAAGTTTCTTCATGTTTGATGCGAGTTTTGAATATGGAAATAACTACAGAAGAAGAAGCTGATAATTTCGAGTGACAACTGCGCAGCCCAGAACAAAAATCGCATGATCATTTTTGTGAAATGTTCGAAACTATAGAACACAAATTCAAGTCAGTGGACATAGCTTTCACAATGCGACTACGACTTTGCGCTTGTTGAAAAGCGCAAAGAAGAACTAAAGCAACGGTGCCAATGACTTATATGACGTTATAACATCTAGTATACATATGCCTGTGATTGTGAATATGATATTTTGGCATTGGTTGAAACAGCCTTATCTTCTGATATTTCAAGCAACGAACTGTTTCCCTCTAATTATGATGTTTTCGAACCGATAGAAAATTTGAAATTATTAAAAAGCATGGGGTGGTGGAACTCTTATCGCCTTGCCCAATCATTGGATGGCGGAACCTGTAAATGTAACTGATCTAAATATTGCGATTCCGGTAATAAATATTGTAGGTTGTAAATGTAAAGTTAATGTCACATATTTAGCTATTTTTGTAGTGTATATTCCGCCTAATACGAGTTTACAAAATTTTCAGCACTTTTTGATTTATTTGAATTATTAGCTAGTAAGTACAATAACATCTTATTGTTAGGTGACTTTAATGTTCCAAATTTTGTTTATCATAATAGTAATGACGCTAAATCGGGTATTCTAAACAATTTTATTAATTACATTAATCTAGTTCAAGTTAACTCTATTACAAATTTTCAAAATCGATTACTTGACCTTGTATTAAGTACCTTTAGTTGTAATGTAGTTCATGATGAAATACCAATTGTTACGGAAGATGTTTATCATCCTGCTTTGCATATTTCCTTTTCTGGTACATCACCTCCTAAAAATACATTCCGCACTAACAAATCTATCAAGAAATACAATTTTAACAAAGCGGATTATGCTTCACTTACGGAGAATTTAAGTAATACTGATTGGTCATTTCTTAATCAGTTTAATAATGTAAATGCAGCATGCAGTAAATTTTATAATAAGCTTTACTCTGTATTAGATACATCTGTCCCAGTATATAAAAAATAAATTTTCTACTTACCCAAAATGGTTCAATAGTGAAATTATAAACAATCTTCGTAAAAAAATTAAAGCATTAAAACGTTTCAGAAAACACAACAATTACAATGATCTTGCCCATTTTAAATACCTTAGAAAGTTAACGAAATGTCAAATTAAATCTGCATATGTGAATTACATTGCGTATGTACAGAATACGATTCCTAGTGATCCTAAATATTTTTGGAAATTTATTAATAATAAAAAAGGGTATTCTCGTATACCCAAAAAAATGTTTTATAATAACTCTGAGCTCTTATCTCCTGATAATATAGTAAATGCATTTAAAGACTACTTTGGTAGTGTTTATCTACCCTCTAGAACTGATCCTCTCAATCTTAATTATAACTTCAACTATCTTAGTGTGAATAATAATAATCATATTAGTATTGTCAACATCTCGGAAGAGGAAATATTAGAAGCAGCGTCTAAATTAAAAATAAGAATTCAGCTGGTCCAGATCAAATCCCCAGCTTTTGGTGAAATTTTTTCATATATCTTTGTTAAGCCGTTGCATTTATTAATTAATATGTCAATTGTTACTGGTGAGTTTCCTGAGCTTTGGAAAACTTCGTATATTTGTCCTGTGTTTAAAAATGGTGATCCAATCAATATCACAAATTATAGACCCATAAGCATAATTAACAATTTTAGTAAAATATTTGAAACAGTTTTATACTCAGAATTTATCCACTAGTTAAGAATCAAATTTCTACCAATCAGCACGGCTTTATGCAAAAACGTTCTACTATAACTAATCTTGTATATATTAGTGAGTACATTAGTAAGACAATAGATTCCCAAGGGCAAGTGGATGTTATTTATACGGATATAGCGAAGGCCTTCGATCGTATTTCTCATGACATTATATTGGTCAAACTACAACATTTTGGATTTGACCATTCATTAATCTTACTACTTCACTCATATTTGAATAATCGTTATTTAAGTGTTATATATAATAATTTTATTTCCCTGCCTATTATACCTACATCAGGTGTTCCTCAAGGTTCTGTCATTGGACCACTCTTGTTTTATTGTTTATTAATGATTTATCTCTACATCTAACATGCAAACATCTTTTATTTGCTGATGACTTAAAATTTTTACTTCAATATCTACCTTAGAAGACTGTTTATATTTACAAGACAATTTGAATAAATTACAACAATGGTGCTCAAATAACGAGTTATCGTTGAATATTGGTAAATGTAAAATTTTAACATATACTAGAAAATTTCGACCCATAACTTTTTCTTATACTATTGAGTCAATATTACTAGAACGTTGCTTGAAATAAATGATCTTGGTATTCATTTTGATTCAAAATTCACCTTTACTAGTCACATTACTCGAATTTGTAATAAATGTAATAAAAAGCTTGGATTTATCATTAGAAATTCTAAATCGTTTACTAATATTCATTTGTTAAAAATTTTGTATTTCTCACTGGTTAGATCAATTCTTGAGTATGGATCCTTGATATGGTTCCCTGTATACAAATATCAAGTATTAAAAATTGAATCTGTCCAAAGAAAATTCTTAAAGTATCTAGGATACAAATTGGATAATACTTACCCAATAAGAGGTTTATCTCAAGATCATTTGTTACAAAGATTTAATATTCAGTCTTTAAAGCTACGTAGAGAATTGTTTTGTCTTAAATTCCTTCATAAACTAGTTCATAATCATATTGATTCTTCTTATTTACTTTCATTACTTTACTACTATGTACCTCATTACATTTCCCGATCAAATTTAACTTTTATAATCCTAATTACAAAACAAATATATTAAATAAATCACCAATGACGAACATCTGCCGTATCTTTAACACTATCTCTGGTAATTGTGATATAAATTTCGATAGCGTAAATTTTATTATAACTCATTATTTGAAACATACAAACGATCACTTGAGTTAGTTTTGTATTACTAATTTTTACGTATATTTAACTATTACAAATGAGTATTATACGAATTGTGCTAGATAAGTTATCATTTTTATTTTATATTTTGTTATATTTTATTTTATTATTTTAATAATATTTTTCTTACTTTTTCATATATTTTCTACACTACTGTGAAATTGTATTTTTTTTGTTTTGTTCTGTTAATGGAATTATTCTGTTGAACAAATAAACATTATTATTATTATTATTATTATTATTATTATTATTATTATTATTATTATTATTATTATTATTATTATTATTATTATTATTAGTACGAATACAGGTCGTTTCAAAGTTGTTGACATGACTGACGACAGATTTTGATGTGCAGTTCTCTGCTGATTCCATATTAAACTTAAAAACGCAAATATAAGCAAAGCAGTGCACTTGAAGCTGGATAAAAATCATTCTGGCATACTCTTTTTAAAAGAAAATTTTAGTGAAGTTGCACCTTGGAAGATGACTTCTATTTTGAAAAAAGGAAAAACTCCATGCAACTTAAAGAATATGAGCCTTCTTATGTTACAAAATCAAAACAAAATTGGAGAAAATAAAAAAAAAACATTTGGAGTCGATGATACCTTATTTAGAGAAAGAAGAACACAAAATGTTTTATCGGAAACTACTTAATATTGATTAAGGCACATAGCCCCTTTCGTATTAATTAAGGAACATAGCCCCTTTCCTAATATTTTTTGGAAAAAAATTTTTTTTTGCTCAGTGTTAACGTTTTTGTTTAAACTTTTTATAACTATATTTAGCGTAATGAAATATATGTTATTCAAATTTTGAGAACATTCATGTACAAAAAAACAGAAATTAAACAGTTTTCTTTAAATTACTGGCTTTATTGTTTTGGCACATAGACCCTTTGATATTTCAATGCTTCAATTATACACGAACAAAAAATTGTCACACACAGTATTTGGAAAAAGTTATCTAAAAAATTAAGAGTGGTACAAGAGTGTTTTCCCAGGTGAGCTTTATAATTAGTTGCGAAGTTCAGAAAAATGTTCTTTACTGTGATTTATACACTATTTTTTTGGTCATTATTAGCGTTTACTATTAACCTAGAATCGTATAATCTTACACTAAACATTACTAAAAATTTAAACAAGATAAATTTTCAAATAACCAACACCCATAAAAATCATGAAACATAATTGTCGTAACCAATTATTTTTCATTATTTACTAGTAGTTAATAATAAAAAAATATTGATCACTAGGAGAGATAAGCAGCTACACCAGGAGAAATGAGTTAATAACAATAAGATTTTAGGCTTGTCCTTGGGCTTACATAATAATTTTTTTAACGTATTTTGTTATACTTTTATAATATATTGTTGGTTTAACACACACTACTAGACATTAATGTATGTGCTCACGTATAAATGCTTCATATCAATTTGAGGCAAAACCTAGCATAATTCAATAGTACATAACTTTGTAATAGTTATTTTAAAAAATCTAAAAAGGTGTTAGTTAGACAATTATAAAATAATATCCTATGTTACTTTCAAATGAAAATGCTATAAAGAAAAAAACCTTAAGAAGTCAGTAACAAACATAAAAAAATATAACTTAACAGCTACATCATCTTAACGAATGCGCAATATTGCATTGGAAAGACAAAAATATAACCTTAGGTTAACAACAGCAAGAATTGAAAATATGCAATTTCTGGTCTTTGAAAAAACACAATTTTATAAAAAGTTTGTTCCATCTAAATAGAATTTAAATATTTATTGCAGAAACAAAAGTCTTTTTAAAGGTTTTGAAATATTATTTGCTTTGAAGTAAAAGCTTTTTAATATAAATAATCAAAACAATAATATAGTTTTTATAAGTTTATTGCATTAGCATCAACCTGCTGTATTTTAGCACTTTTATGAGTAATTATAATTTCATTTTTCATCCAAAGATATTTGTTAAAACGAGAATGGGATAAATGCCAACTTAACAAAAAGTTGGAATGACATTGACAACCCTCCTGCTAAAAGACTTAAATCTCAAAGTCCTATATGGTTTGCAAGACTACTTAAGTACGGCTTTTTCTGAAGTTGAAGAGTGGAAAAAATTATGGTCTGGAGTTGATTTTTTCAATAAACATCTCATTGATGATCCAACAATAGAAGTTCCGGGCTTTGATCAAAAAAAGAAAATTTGGTCAAAAGTAAATCGCATAAGAACAGTCCATTCAGAATGCAACTCTATGTTGTACAAATGGGGTGCGATTTCTAATCAAATTTTGACTGTGGAAACGAACCAGAGGCCGTTGCCAATTGTAGAATATTGTCAATTAACGAAGTTTAAAGGAGGGTTTCCAAACATTCGTAATTTAACGGATGAAGCAATATTATGGCTTACGAATCTGAAGGACATCTGAAGTTCAGCAATGTTTTGTATTCTTGTCTTGATTCTCTGTTTTTCCATTATTTTGTTTTGCTATTTCTTTAACCTACTATTTTTTCGACATTGTCGTGACTGGCGCTTGGACCGGTCCATTATATGTCGTCATGCAATGGCTGTGCTGTTATATTTCATGTTCTTATTTACCTTCTATAATGTTTACACACTTAATTAATATTATTACATGTGAACACTAGGGTGGGTAAGGGTTGGCATATTTAGGTTTTAGTGGTTTTCCTAAACCTTGAAGTAAATGCTTTGCCAAGACGAACCAATCCACTATTGCACACGGTTTCGTCACCACACTATACAGGTTTATACTGATCTTCTGGGGCACCATGCATCACACTTACATCACAATACAATATTTGTGTAATGTACCATACGAATAAATAAATAAATAAAATGGAAACTTAAAAGCAAATGCTATGTCTTGTCATAAATGTAATGTAACTGAATTGTTACCGGTAATTAGTAAATTGGTCGTATTAATCGGGTTCAGGTATGACCAGATACATTACTTTGGTGGATTCTGATAAACAATAAAAAATAGGCAACGCAACATTGTACGAACCCTTCCCAGTCAGTAAAAATTGGAAGCAAATATTTTCCTTTTATCTACTCTTGATCTATAAGAAGCAATAAGTAATTATATATGAAGGATTAAAACTGCTTGCAATGAACCACTTGCTTTTGGTTCCAACATTTAGAAAGTTTAAATAGCCAACTTCACACATTGCATCATTGTTCTGGGTATAAAATTTTTGTTAAACCTTTTTTTTTCATTAACAAAATTGAAAATTATAAGTTTAAATGCTTCAACCAAGACATTGAGATTCTGCCTTCATTGAAATGTTTCCTAATTTCTTCAATAATTGCATAAGTGTGAGTGTTGATTTGCGATGGATTATTGATACTAATAAATTAATAAATAGCATATAATTCGACCGGCCATAGGTGACCCACAAGAAACGGAAACCGAAATGAATTAATCATATTTAACAATAAATTTGTCGCTTCTGTACGCAAGGCCTTAAGAGGAATACATAATAGCAGCGCGCTATAGCTCAACCATGTACTATAAGTACCTTTAAAACAGCTTTTAATTTTAAATGTTTGAAGTAAAACTTAATGTTTTATGAAAGACAAAACTTTGGGCTTTGTCGCTGTAGTATTACTTTTTTTTTCCAAAAGCTTACTTTTTGTTTTTTTTTATGTTTTCAACTTGTACATTTTATATTATATTTAACATCATAATTTTAATAAAAATAAATACAAAATGAAAATTCTACCACAACCACGACAAAATCTCTTCTTATATCTACCAATTTACATCAAAACATTGCAAAAACTGAAAATTTGAGCCAATTTTATAGGTACTTTAAGACTATTCGACGCATTAAAATGCTTATTTATAGTGCACGATTGAGCGATAGCGCAGTGCTATCACGTATTCCTCTTAAGGGGCAAACTTACATGTTATTTTACCATAAGGCGTAATGTGGTTAAAAAGAAATGCAAGATTTACCTTCAAATTCATACCAAGTATAAATCAATCTTTTATTAACATCACTGTTGATAATTAAGCCCGTAAAAGTTTGCAATTTGTTTAAAAAATAAACAAATAGTCGACGTTGTGAGTGGCAGTTTCTTATTGTAATTGAGACAAAACCAGTGGCTCAATTTGTTGGTACTTGTAACATGTTTGAGATATCTAGGCGACGTAAGTCTTTTGAGAATATTCTAAAAGTAAAATGCAACTGTTATTAATTAACGTTTATTATTGCCCATAAGAGTAATGTAAATCGTAGTAAAAACGTTCTCAAGAGATAGCGCTTGTGCCTGTAATTTTTAGATGATTTTCTCCGAATATCAAAAATATTTTCCGTTTTACCACGTGAAATCCTTGGTGAAAACCATAATATTTTCTCTGTTTTAGATTAGCTTTTTCATGAATAGCACCCTTTGTTTTCTAATTGATATAGTAAATCGTTTATTATCTTTATACTAGACGAAGCCAGCATGCTACGCATGCGTTAAGTCACAAAAATAAATTAGCTTCTAAAGAGCAGACAGTCATGAACAATAATTAGCACTTACATTAACATTCATCAGTTGAGTAATCAATATGAATGCAGAGTATACTCCATGTGAATTCGTACAAATGAGTCGAGGATTCGGGTGTGCGCTCGCAACGAATCGAGAGTAGGTGAGGACGCACAAACGACATAACATATTAATATAGAAGATATGGATGTAGTCCGAATAGAAATTATTTATTAAAAAAATATTTAGAAGCGGATTTATTGGCTCGACCGCTTTAACGTAATACAACAAAGTTTATTTAGGTGAAATTGACTGTTTGGTTCGCATAACGCTCGCAGTTACGCGTGTGTGAGTTATCAAGTTCGTGCATACGAAGATTTTTGGGTGAAATTGAATCCTCTACAGTTAAACCATTCGAAAATTTGCAAAATTACGAATATTTTGATTTTTATTCGTGTTTTTACGTAATATGGTTCCGGAGTTATAAAAATTACAGTATTCGTATAACAATGTAAAATTCCTTTAAAAAAAAATTTTTAAAAATGATAAATTTTTTTAAACATTATGTGATAGGGTCATAAAAGGAACGTTTTTTTTAAATAAATTTTTTTTTATCTGTTATAATTTAGAAATTATGGCCGTTTTAGTTTTCGAATGAAATTTTGTCGGAAACGTTTTTCGCTTATAACTTTTGAAAACACGCGAGGTCTAACAAAACTGAAACGGCCGAAAATATCTTAAGCCGTTCTAATGTGAGACGAATTTGAAAAAAGGTTGATTTTCGTATAGATTTGAAAATTAATTGAGAGTAGGTGTGCGTTCACACTAACGACATAACATATTAATATAAGATAACTTTTTATTACCGGTTTTGTATTTGTTGATTTTAGTAGAATCGAAAAACTGTAATGAAACACTTGAGCAATCTTTACTAGAACTTGATGTAAATATTTGTCTGTGCGTTACGTCGTAAAAGAGGCTTATCATTCTCGGAAATTGTCATAGCCCTAAATCGCAAATTTTTTAGTCGAATTGCAAATTTTGGGTGCGACGATATGAATATTCACTTCACCAGAACAATAAACTACACTTGCTAGTTAAATCGCCACTTCAAATAAATTAAATTTGTAGTAACCAACTAGAAAACAAATTTTAATACCAGTTTTTCTGTGGTACTAGGTAATTTCGGTGACGTACGTTCACCTATACGGTGTCGATGTTAACAATAACAGTATTGTTCATGCTACTTCAGTTTCATGCAACTAAATAACTAATTTTTAATTTATGTTTTTCTGATAAAGAATAATAACGCGTAATCGAGATTAATCTTGTTTCATGTTTTTGTGATAATTCGTGGTAGTTTTTACTTTCAAACCGTATTTATTTATTTCTGACCTTCAACTATAATACCAACAAAACGTTGTATTTATTCTGGAACAAGTGGCTTCCTATATTTGAATGAACGTTAATGTTACCAAAATTGGTTTCCACTAGTGCAGCACCTTATTTAAGCGGCATTTTTTGCCTGCATGTGCCGCCTCTTTGCAATAAGGATCAATTGACGCAAGTGGCATCTGTTGATAGTGAATTAAAGTAAATTCAATCGCTTGCCCGCTTAAGAGTATTAACAGACTGAAAGTTATTTTTAATTCGTACGTAGCAGCAACAGAGCGTTAGATCACGGTTACATTAAGAGATAGTTTAATAAATTGCACGGGAAATACAATCCCCCCAAATATCTAAATCAATCGTGTTAATTTTTCTAGTTGAGTTTTACATACAGGGTACTTCCGAACTTATGGTGCAACAAAAATGTAGGGTGATTCTTCTACAACAAAAAAATATATGGAGTTTTTTACATTTTGAACTGTTATGCAAAAAACTCAGGATGCAAAGTAAAGTGGGCAATTGAGATACAACAAGATGATTTTATTACTAAAAGATTCACAATGTCTTACTTATTTTTCTATGTAGTCACCATGAAGGTTGAGGTATTTGTCATAACGTGAGACAAGTTTCCTATACCCTCTTCAATTTTCGGTAACCAAGCTCGCTAGTCACAATTTTATACAAGGACGAACTTGAAATGTCTGGAAATTTAGTGAAAAGTTCAGTAATGGTAAAAACCTCCGTTTATCCCGGACCCGATCAACTCGGTCAACCAGGCTTGCAGAAGCGACCGACTTGGGACCAGCCAGGATCTAGCATGGACGTCTGTTCGACCTTCTGTAAATTATCTACACCATTTTTGCACAGCACTGTCACCATGTTTTCATCATACACTAAACTCATCCTATGATGAATTTCAGCTTGAAAGAAACGTATCACGCTACGCAACTCACAACTGGCGGCAGAACTAACAGCATGTTTACTCGATCGTAGCTGGGCAACGACTGGCAGCTTGAGCCGAACATGGCGTAGGCTATAGTGAGGGAGTGAGTGCATCAATTGTGAAACTTCCCTACGCATTTATTTTTTGTCAGAAATGTGCTTTAATTTACAGCCAGAATGACATTTTCTCAAATGACTAAAATGGTAATTTCAACACAGAGATGAACGCATCATGGGAAAACTTTTATCATTAATATACCTTAGAGCTGACTTAGGGTGAGTTGTTTGCTTGGTTTAAAACCAAAAATAACACTCGTTGCCATGGTGAAGGGGTTCTGGTTACACATTGTCAAATTAGGACACCATAACTATTAAAATATTTAAAAATGGTGTTTTTGTAGGAAGAATGATTTCTAATGCATATTTCTGATATCTTTACAAAAGGCCATTTCTGAATATGTCAATGTTACCATGTCAAGTTTGACAAGACAAGAACCCCTGTCACCGCCATCAATGACTATTAATTTGGTTTAAACCAAGCAAAATCTAACACTTAAATCATTTCTAAGGTATATAGGTATATAAAAAAGTTTTCCCATATGATGGGTTAGTCTGTGTTGAAATACTATACTGAAAAAAATGTCATTCTGGCTGAAATTAGCACATTTCTGACAAAATGTGCGTTAAGATTGATGCACTTCCTATCCCTTTGATTCTTTCGAACAGGTTCTCCATGGTTTTCATTTGCATTCAGTTAATACTTTTATGTCGAGGAATCTATTGCAATTTTGTCCTAGTAGTCAAATGGTTATGCACACAAAGCTAGGTCAAGTTCCTTCAAATAATGTCGCCGTAATATTTTGAAGTTATTGTTGTTGTTCTACACCAAACTGTTTATTCAGTAATGTTCAGAGCGCAAAAATACTGTCAATGGCCTCTTGCTGTTGCGCGATACGTCATACTTAACTCATCAACTACATCGACGTCTTCCTTTGTAAGTTGTAAATGATATCACTTCGGATTTTTGATTCTCAGTACTGTGGTCAATTATATTCTTATAATGAAGGGTGGATGCAACTATTACCACTTTTGCCTTTTTTTGGTATGTAAGACAAGATTGTTGTGTTATTTTGAAAACCAAATATAGTGATATTGACTTTTCTTTTGCCTTCGTTCACCAAACTTCTAGGAAGTTTGGCTTTATTCTTTCTTACTATGCCTCAAGACGTCAATATATGTGTTGGTAGAGAAGATGCTTTATTAGGAGAAAACTAGTAAACCGGTATCAATTGTTGTGATATATATGGTTCTATGTTTACAACATTATATGATCTAGCATCTACAAGTGCAAAACATCTTTATTCCATAACATGCCGGTTTATTTAGGCATATATTGCGAATATAACTCCTCTCTATAGTGAGATACTCGCCTGGGTGGCAGTTGTAAACACATTTTCAAATATTTGCTCTGATAGCTGTGGAATTTGTCGATCTTTTTCGTCTGCTCCCTGTTTCTTCTTATCGAACGCAAACAAGTAAGAAAAAGAATTTTGAATCTTTGGGTCTAAAACATCTACACCAGTACCGCCACTGGCCCATAATTTTTGGGCTAGCGCTCTGACTCGTTAGTTGGCTTAGCAGTATACTGATGTTCATCATTATATATTTAACTTTTTGGGAGAAGACGCTGGTTAGTATATCAAACAATATCTCCTATTATGTCCTTTTGTCAACGAATGCTTGAAACAATCTAAGGGAGTCCGAAGATCCCTTGCCTATGGTCTCACACCTGGCAAAAGTGCACAATTATATTTTCCAATCTAGTTTTAACAGTTCTCGATCGATATGAAGGAGCCCATTTTGTTTTCTTATCTTTTCCCAAACAATGTTTTTTTTGTTTATCTTCGTCTTAATTTCTTTCAGTTGTTTTAGTTGACCCTTCCCCTAAAATCGTGTCTACTTCCTTTACTTCTTCTATTTTCCTTGTTTCTTCCCCGCTAGTTCATCTTCATTTCTTGCTCTGCATCAGAACTTAACATCGTCTGCATTGGTATCTGAGTCATCTCCAAGTATCTGTCATCGATGCGGACACATCTCGCCTTAATGCAAATAGCCGTTTTGTTCTTGCTCTTATGTCAATGCTTGCTTGTAATAAGACATCGTTCTGTAAATGTAGAATGAAAATCAGCAGATTTTTTAACAAACAATAAAAAATAATTACAAAATTACCCCAGTTTTGTAGTTATGCGCTAAGGTGAAAATCACTCAACACGAAATAAGTATGTTCGCAGAATGTTTGGTGGGGTTAAAATTACCCACTTGTAATTGCTTGGGATACATACCCTATATCAGCCGAACAACAACTAAAAGCGAAAAGAGGTAAGCACTCAAAGTTACTGAGGAGTGGGGAAATCGCGACGATACATACATTGAGATATAAGTTTTTACCCCATCACACACGCACCGGTTAATGCCGCTCAATACGAGCGATACAATTTTATTTTTATGCTTACGAATTTTTTCATTTGTTATGCAAAAGCACCTAAAAAAGAAGGGAATTTCCAATTTTTTCTTTACCTGGGTGTATATTCTTGTTTTTCAAAAAAGCACCCTAAAAAGACTAAAATCGGCTAGTCCAAGGGTTTTTAGTTAAACTTTATTTAATTTATCCGTTACTTTACACGAATGGATGTTTATTTGAGATGATTTACAGGAAAATTGTCACATAATTAATGGTAGGAAGTTTACTTGTTAAAATTTCCTAAATACTGAAAAATAAAATTGTCAGAATCATGTCGTATGAGTACTTGTAGGAATGCGACAATTCTATCTTTGTGCACAAATCATCCGTTATGGTTCTTATTAGCGTTGTTATTGGTGTAGTGTATTGCATATACCATATATTAAGATTTTATATTTATCTAAGCATTTCAGATAATGCTACATTTCATAATTATTCAACAAATCTTATGTAACATGAATATGTCTTAAGCGCATTTCGGTGATTTTCGATCACATTATACGTCTCCCTTATACGTGTATATTTACATATCGTTACGATTTATTGGTAGCAATTAGTCAGTTCAAATAAGGTAGGTATTTTAGTATCAACGAAACTTCAAGTGATTTAGTACTTCATCAAACAAACGCCATACGCTTAGCTTCCTGCACTTAGTAGTTTAAATTACTACGATTCATTGCTTTGATGTGGTCATCAATATAAAAACTAAAATTTCCTGTTTATTTAGGTACATTTGACTAACCTTACAAATATTTGTAACAGTAATAGTAACAAAAACGATTTAGAAATCAAATACATTTGTATGAGGGCATGTAACTTTTTGGCGAATTATGTACCTAATTGTGTTGTGTTGTCTTTTTCATGGTTAAGAATACATCATACACATGTTAAATTTGCTTTTTTGTTGTATGTAGTAACTAGATAGGCAATCTGAGAGTTTGTTGTATTAAAAGCCATTTAGTATAAAAAGGAAATTCTGTAGATAAGTGGCGGTTTAGAGCGAATGTGGATTGAATAAGAAGTGATAGAGAAATTTTTACTAGATCCATACTCATTTATTTATAAATACATTATTTTTGTTATTGTTTCATTATTATTCAAATCGATTCTGTTGGAATTTTCTTCGGAGGAACGTATAGCAAACTTTCATAAATTTAAATTTAAATAAATAATTGTTTGCATTTTAATTTCACGGCTTATCAAAACATCACAAACAAGTTTCTTGTAAATTCGATAATGAAGACGTAATTAGCCATAAATAATAGAAATTTACACTAAAATTCGAAGAGACTTGGTCTAAAATTCATTTGCTGTACATACAATGATCCTTTTTAAACAACACCTTGTATATGTGTTTTAATTTGAAAACGTTTTTTTCTAAATGAATACAATTTTTTTACTGAATTATGGAACTGAATTGATTTTCAAAGCCTCCAATTTCAGATGACACATTGTAAAATATTAAAAAATTGGAAAATTGATACAATAGAACGCTATCGAAATAAACGTGAATCAATACCAGAATTACAGAATTCTTTGTTGACGAATATACTTAGTTTCCCTTTAATATTGAAAATATGAATTAACTTGCGTCGCTTTATTATGACAATGACATTTCAAGTAAAAAGCCGTTCCATTATTCACGCGATTTCAATATAAAATGTAAATTCATCACGCGTTCTACTGCCCGAATATTCACAAAGGAAGCAACGTTAATGTAAGGTAAACGTTCGAATAATTTGATTTGAAAATTCTCATCTGTATGTATAAAGTATATTTTGATTATCAATGTCTTTTCCCTGAAATACTTTATACGGGGATAAAAATATGATTGGCAAGATTTTGGTTTAAAGTAAAGTTATTAGGTTTTTCCCAAGGGATACAACTTTTGTAGCTGTGCAAATATTACTGAAAACTTTCAATATAAAATTTCATTTAATTAATTTTAACCTTTAATTAGCGATGTTCTTTGATTATGTAAATTTAATTTTGTAGGAACAGCTAACATAAAATGAATCAATGTGCTAAACAGTAAATTACTTACTGTAGAGTGCTTCAAAAATTATAACTTGCATTTGAAAATTTTTCTGGATAAAAAATTTAATTACACTATTTTTTGAACTCTTAACTTATTTCTACTAATTTCGGAGGATCATACAAACAGTCACACACTTGTTTTCTGCTTTTTACTGTTTTTGACAAGTCTATTTGATAATAAATAACAGGATCCTCATGGGTGTCAGAAACAAAAATAGAAAAGGTATTTTTTAAATTATCTCGCGTAAGCAAAGCCAGTTGATTTTAGCTCCAGAAATATCTGTTTTTGAGATTGTATTTTTTCACACGTAGCTCAACCAAAAAAATTCCTCTTTTTCCAACGGATCTACAATCAGAGGATTTTCTTTCTACAACATCGCATTATGTTTATATAGTCCTCGCTAGTATAGAGTCTTTGATGTAATTTTAGGGCTTTCTCGACGTCACCAAAGTCACTAACCGTTTCTTAGAAAACTATGTCCGGAGACTAGAAATTCAAGCGAAATTGATTGCAGTAACTGATTACTCTCCAAAGCAGCTTTTAATAACAAAACAATTTTAATATTAGGGTTTTGGCCGCCACAAGAATCTGACCATGATATTAAATCTCTTACTGTTTCAGGTACATGCTTTTTATGTCTTTTTATTAGGCACGACCCTACCTCTTGGGCACCACGACCAGCAGTTCCTTCAACCCATGTGTAACAGTGGTCTTTATTGTACTTTCAGAATTTACACCTGTATTGTGTAACCATATCTGTCTTTTGAAGAAGATAATATTGGTTGGAATCCTTGGTAGTGTTTTTCCATGTCGTAAGTTAAAACTTCTAAACTATTATTTTCTTTAGCATCACTCAAATTCCTATTCATTCGATTTCTGGCTATGGCCTGTTCATTTAAGTGTTTGTTATGTTGCTCCTGCATTTCATTTCTTTGCTCCTTATTTTCAGCTGACTTAATTGCTGTATAAAGTTTGTCACATAGATTACACGTATCTTTCTTCAATGGTTTACGTCTCAAATTAAAATAAGTGTAAATAATTTGTTTATACTTTTCATATCCAACTGGATTTTCTAGTTCACTTTTATAAAGGAAATGCATTTTCTCGATAGTCATAATACTTTCTAAATATTCAGCATCACCTGCTTGCTCACGTCTATAATGTGACTTATATTTAGGTATTTTTCTTATGTGCCTGATTACCTCGTGAAGTTTCTTTCATGTAATTGCACTGTAACGACCATGCTGGTCTCTTATCCGCTTGAGTCACAAGTCTTTTCTTTAAAGCTGTTATGAATTCACTTGGTCGATATACCTAATGTGTATTGAAACTGGGTACGACAGACTTTAGCTCCATTAATGAAGATAAAATACGTGTGCTCTTCCTTTTTAACTCATTATATTTGCTATATCTAACTTTTACTTCCCCTTCGGTAACTAGACTCCCTAAAAAAGCAGTTTGTGCATTGTAAGAAGTTATTTCCCAATATTAATTAAATAGTTTTTGTCGATCTTATACAGAAACAAGGTCATGGCACTTACGGTTACATATGCAGCTATAATGATTTACCTTTAAGCATAGCACCTTTATAGTTGAAGTACTGCTTATTACTGTTTCTAAGTTTCTTTTTAATTAGTCAGGTCTGATTACGATGTTTCCTTTTTCTACCCTTTGCGACGGGCAAAAAAAAAGAGTTGCCGTACAAAAAGATTAAATAGCGAATTGCTTTAACTAAGAACCGTGTGGTATATAAACAGAAGTTACGAATTGATGGTAATTTTCTCTAACGGCTTCCCGGTTAACTAAATTACTCGGTGAGCGTCGCAGGTCCAGAAAAATTAGAAGTATAATAGCCGCTCGAGATTACCTTATCAAACGTATCGGACATTCAACAAAATTTATTTTGCACACCCCGAATCTCGTGCCCTAAAATTTTAATCACGAGAGGATGAACAAGGCGCCAATTAGTTAGTTGAACGTCCACTTTGAGACAAATAATTATCAAACAAAACTAATACTGTTGATAAGCAAAATTCATTAGACGAGGCACTTAAATAAAGCAACCGAAATACGTTAACAACATAACGGAGTGTAATTTATTTAAATCTTTGGGTTTTCACAAACGGCACACACAATAATAAGTCTTAACATAAACGAGTAGCGGGCATCAAACGTACCAGCACGAGCGTAGTGTAATTACCCAAAATTCGAAAGACACTCGTGCTATCGGTGACGAGTTGTGGTGAACCGTACGCTATGATTACCGATAATGACATAAAATAGCGCACAAAAATTTAAAAGAGATAAAACGCACCGCACAATTAATTCATTTTAGCGTTCACAAACATAATTAAACAAAAAAGTATCTAGACAGTACCTTGAGCTAATTCTGAGTTGTGTTCGTAGACAAAACACTCGCATCTAGCCAGCGAGAAATGAATTTTCTTTCCCCGAAGAGTCGGGTGATCTGCCCTTGTTATAACTGGATGGCACTTAGGTGATAAAAACTCCTCAGCTGGTAGGTACGATGGTAGTTCCTGATAGTAACTTTCAAAGGTAGTGTAGAAGATAACTTAGATCTAAAATAGACAAAAAGACAACAATGACATCCCACGTTGTATGCTCCGTATAGGGAATTTTCTAAAAACTTACGGTATTCGCAAAAAGGAAAAATTATCCGACATTTGGCAATTAAACAGAGATAATCGGTACCTCGGAAAAAGCGATGACCTACAAATAACGACCCATAATTAAGGATGACCCAGAAACAAACGGATTTCTTACCTATCAAAATTATAGCCTGTTATATGCGTCCACCATCTTACTACTACACAACACTAGTTGTTTACATTTGCATTTAATTCTGTTAATTTTGCATGAAGAAATCAACCCTCACCAGTGCTTCCCTTATGCGTAGTGAAACAGAAAACTGTAATATGAAAAATGGAATCATTGGTTGGTTCCCTTTTGCAAATTTTTCTTTTACTTAACTTTAAAACGCAATAAAGGAATATTCACTAGTTGGTGCTAGGGGCTATTATTGTGGATTGGTTCTATTTTGCATATTATCAAATACCACATTGTAGGTAGTTTCTTGCTGTTAACTTAATTTACCAAAAATTGTGGGTTGAATAACTACGTCAATTTGTATGACGACCCTACTGAACATGATAAATGTAATCTGGACCCCTATGGTTCCCTTGAGGAGTCCTTGATGTCACCAACTCTTAGGTAACGTACGTTTAGTTTTTAGTAAATCTTGTATTTATAATTGTGTTTGTAACTCTGTCAAAATAAGAAATTGTATAATGCTCATTTAATTACCACCAAATTGTAATCTACCGTTATCTTCAAATAGATTGCCTTGAAAGATTGGCCATCGCCAATCGAAACGTCGGCTATCAGAACATGATTGTATAATTGACGACCTATTGTTCCTCAACTCCTATAAGAAGCCCCAAAATTGTGGGAATCTCGTCCCACAATGATAAATGTAATGTAAAGCATAGATATGATACATTAGGTGATATGAATTTCTGCGCGGAAAGTTTGTTATTTCTTGAAGAGGTACATTTTTGTAATGAAGAACTAGGTTCTGGATGTTTAAATTAAATATTTAGCATTAAAATATAATGAATTTAATAAAGTCTGTCCTAACATTTAACTACAAAAATGTACTGCTATAGTACACATAATTGGTGGTGGCAAAACCGTTGAAAACAAAAACCAATTAATCGTTTTTAAAAAAATCGATTAACCCAAAAAAATCGATGAATCTTTACTTCTCGAAAATCGACATACATGGTTTTTCAAACTTAAGTGGCTTTGTGCTAATTTTGTTATTATTAAACCTACAGAGGCCTATTCTATAAACAATGTGTTAAAATTAAAAGGCCTTTAACTTGAAGTTTATATCTATAGTTTACATAAATTCGTTAATCTAATTGGTGGTTTATTTTTAAGGTACCTTTAAAATTAACGGAAATGTTACAGTAGGGCCCAGGGTCGGTTAAATAGGCAAACTAGTAGCATTTGTTTCTCTCATCACTATGGTGAAAACAGCATAAAAATCGAACATTGCGTTCGCGAGTTATGACAAAATGTTCCATTTTTTCAAATGGGACACCCTATGTACAATATCTTCAATCAATAGAAAATTGAATACTAGAAAAAGTGTCCCATTATTTTTATTCTAAAGTCAAAAATGACAGAGCTAAAGTCAAAAATGACAGAGCTATTGATGATTTTCCATATTGGTTAAGGTGACTGTGTTAGTTATAACTTTGCCTTACGATAAAGTAGAAAGTAGGAAGAATATCAGACCCGCGGGTGGTCGAGTAGTAATGCTAAGAACATAGTCAAATTTACTAGTCGGAAAACCATTCGTCGAGGCGGTTTGAATCTTTTCACGGCAGAAAAAAATTATTTCGTGATGGGGATAGATTAACATACAAAATTCACGGTGGCTATATCCAGCAGAAGCGGTAAATGAAATGAACAAAGAGGAATGTCCATAAAGCGAAAAGATATGGTTTATTTTAATTTATTCTGTGAACATTAAAAGAAAAATTCAAATTTGATGCTCAAAACCTCACCGTCTTCGTCCAAGCATTTTTGAGCCCGCTTGTAAACGCTTTTAGTAGCTGTAAACTGTTTACCAATGAAACTTCAATTTGACATTTTAATCTGATGACATTTATACAACAAACGATTGTGGTTTATAAAATCACAGCCACTTTAAACTTATTTGAAAAATTATCAATAGCTCTGTCATTTTTGACAAAATAATGGGACACTTTTTGTACAGTATTCAATTTCTATCGATTGATAATATTGTATACAGTGTGTCCCATTTGAAATGGAAGTAGTTGGTTGGGCACGTTGGGACGGACACTATCTCGGTCAATCACATCTAGACCTGGCTATCGTTTTGTTCATTGTGCAGCGTTTCATTCGAAAATTCTTTGGGGTTCTTGTGAAGTAACACAATGCTCCAATCTCGTGAGTGCAGCGTGCCCTCTCGAACTGTTGGGATTATTTCGAGGTGATGTTGCGAACAAGAGGTAGTAAACGAATTTTACTTTATTTATTTTATTTTCTCCTATTTTGGAGTACTTAGTTTACTTTTGTGTTGGTTATTGTCTAGAATTATTCCTCCACTGCTTTCTGTGGTGATGCTTTTCCACACAGAAGAGTGGGTTTTCTTTGGATTCTTTTGAATTTCCATTTCTCCAACGAGGTGGAGGGTGGATTTGTTCTACCGATTTTGACTTGTATTTTCTTTCCTCGTCTGTTTTCTAACAACTTTCTCTTCTTTCCTTCTTGCTACGGGGTACTACTTTGGCTGGGGACTGGGGGTACTGGTGTGAGGGGGTGGCGGAGCTTTTGGTTTCTGGTAAATCTGCTCACTGCCAGACATAAACTCTTCGGGGGTCGGAACGGTGGAGTGAAGGAGCTGGGCCAGGTAAACCGGTTGCCCTTAACCTCCGCCAGTGGATACTTCGGTCGTAGCCTCTGTGGAACTTCATACTGTTGACTTGTTCCAGTACTTTATTTTGGATGTTTTGGGGAAAAATTTTGGGATCCTTCCTTTCTTTTCTTCTAGTACTAAGGGTGGGGGGTTTCTTAGGGTTTTTAGTGGCTACCGCTATAGAGCTAGCGATCCGTTGTGGGGTTGGTTTGTTTCTTTTAGGTCGAAACCACAATGGCTGGAGATTCTAGACCATAAGTTTGGGGTTGGGTTTCTACAATTTGGGTTTTCAGCTTTTCTATTTCTTCTTGTGTTTTGTGGTTTGACATGGACATACCTTCTCTCGACTTACCTTATTGTGTGAGCGATGCTTGTAGGTTCAGTAGTTTTTCTGCGTTACGCAATCCGCTTTTGGCGACTTCGCTACTGATACTTCACCTCTGGATGTTTCTTTTTTTTCTCTCTGAGAAACCTTTTGGATTCTCATTTCTGTTTCTGGGAAACATTCATTCACGAAATTTGGGCATTTGTCTCTGCTCGATTGGATCGTCCTTGAACCTTTGGTTAGTTCTCGTCAAACCCTACTTGTGTCTTTTTCCTTTGTGTTTTGCTACTACTCTGGTTCTCTCGCTGGTTACCGAGCTTCACCTCTTGCTAGGGGAAATTTGTGACGATAATATTTTGCATGCTCCGTTTACGCGGGCTTTTCGTTGTGTCGACTTACGATAGACGGCGCCCCACTCATACTCCCTCTATTGCGTGTGTGTTAGCGCGCAGCCGATTTCAAATCACTTTCTTCCGGTAACTGTTGGTGGTCGAACTGGCCTGATATTTGCTGTTATGGCTGTCATCATGGGGTAATTATTCCTGCAATTTCATTACCATCGGTGCTAACCGACATTTTCTTCTAGCCGTTGATGGTATAACAGACCTCGGGAAGCACTTCAGACGGATATTTTTGTCCGATATTCACGTTCGGTCACCGTAAGTTTTTCTTCACCACGAGTAGGAGCTTATCGTAACACATGTTCGTTCTTCTTCTTCTTTGTGTAGACGACTTTGGGGGCCTCCGGACTACCCTTTCGTCTTACTCTCCCGTCTCTATGTGTCTGGTGGAGAGCAACGAAGCCGTGCCGTCTTATCGCACTCGCCGTTGTGAAGCGGGCCGGTTCAAAATACACCCGTTCGCCTACCTGTCGGGAACCTCTCGTCAGCGACGCTACACGAGCTATTAATATAACCAGGTATTTGTGCACGTTTTGGTAATCAAAAGAAAAAATAACCTAACGGATTTAGTCGCAAATTTTACTTGTACTCGAAATAAGTTACACGCCTAACGCGGAGCTTACGTTATTAATTTTATAATCTTTGCTGTTATTGTTTTGTGTGTAAAATAAATATTCTGTCTTTGGTCACGTAGCTGTTTAATGTTTACTTTAGAGATTGCACACGGAGTAGAGTTTCTGTCGTGCTCTCCTTACGACTACCGTTAATTCGACAGTGGCGCCCAAATGCGATTCCCTTCGGGGTTCGTATTAAACATAAAAAAAAGAATATAAGTTAAGTAGACGCCGCACCACCACTAACTGTCTTTTTTCTCTGACCCGCGACGCTTTCCGACGATCACCCTAGCTGTGGTATATCTATGTTAGCGGGAGGCGGATGGTATTAACTTTATTATTATTATTATTTTTGTTTTCCACCTGCTTATCTAAACTAAAATTTACAAGTGCGTTTGTACTACATTTGTTGTGTGTTCTCTCTCTTTTTTTAACGTAATAAAAACATTTTGGCTTAACGTGGGGCGCTAGTCACACCAATTCATAAAAATGGTCCCAGGAATGACGTCACCAACTATCGTCCAATTTCTATCATACCATGTATAGCTAAAATAATGGATAAAATAATGGCGGCTGCTTATTTATCAGGGCATCTTGGCTCCCGTAATTATTGATAACCAACATGGTTTTAGATCAGGTTTGCTCAACTACGACGAACTTGCTTGTTTTTGGCCAGTATGTGGTGAACGCCTTGGAGGAAAGTCTAATTGTAGATTCTGTTTATACTGATTTCTCCAAGGCGTTTGACACTGTTGATCATAAACTTCTACTGGAAAAGCTCAGTAGTATGGGAGTTGGAGGTGTACTGTTAAGGTGGATCAGTTCATACTTATTTGGTAGATCCCAGTCGGTACGTATTGGTAACATGGTATCGCTACCAATATCGGTGACATCCAGGGGTACCCCAAGGGTCTCATCTCGGCCCTCTCTTATTCAATTTGTTTGTAAATGACATCTCTACCTGCTTTACCTGTTGCCAATACTTACTCTATGCTGACGACTTAAAAATCTTCCTTAAAATAAAATCTAATACAGATTCCCTTAACATGCAAGAAGATCTTGATAGATTTAATAATTGGTGCCGCCGTAGTAAACTTACGTTGAATATATCTAAGTGTGTCACTATATCTTTTCAAAAAAAACAAAACACATATTTAAGAGATTATAAACTTGATGGTGTTTCTCTCAATAGAGTTCATAAAATTAAAGACCTAGGTGTAGTCCTCACTAGCAACTGGTCATTCTCTGAGCACATTTCCATCATTTGCTCCAAAGCCAATCAAATGCTGGGTTTTGTCAAACGGAATACAGCTACTTTTAGAAACATCAAACTATTCTTCATCTTTATAAAAGTTTGGTAAGACCTCAACTTGAATATTGTACCGTTATATGGTCCCCGTATACAATAAAAGATGTGACGGAATTGGATCGTATTCAACGTAAAGTTTATAAAGCATATTTCATTTAAATTTAAATTCAATTTAGAAGGCAATAATGACGATGTCATCTACAAGTTCGGTATTCAAAACCTAGCACAAAGACGGAAAAACTTTGACATTTTGTTTGGATATCAACTTATTAATGGGACGATTTACTCACCCACACTTCTGGAAATGTTAAGTATTCACGTTCCTGCCAGATTAACGCGTGCACAAAACACATTTCATGTTCCTTTAATGAGAAGAGATTATGGGCGCTATTTTGGCATTGCCAGAATAATTACAAACTGCAATAAACAAAATTTTGACTTTTTTCATGATAGTATTGGCTCTTTACGTCGTCGCCTTAAAAATTAAATTAAATGTTATCTTGTACATTAAATCCGCGATTACGTGAAATTAGTTAAGTATAGAAAAAATCTATTGTATTGCACTAAATTGTTAGTATTGGCATGTGCATGTTTTTTTTATTATTTTTTTATTACTTTAAATGTTAATTTATATGTATGGCTTAGTAATTTTTACTGTTACATTCTATAGATTTAGGTTTTACTCTTATTAATTTACTTTCAAGATATTCTCTTTTCTTAAATATATCCATATTCTTTCTTTAGATATAAGTGCCACGTATTTATTCTTAATTTTTAGTGTAACATATGTATGTACATTATTTGTAAAATGGTATTACCCGTAAATAAAGATAAACAATTTGACATAACTCGCGAACGCGATGTTCGATTTTATTCTCACCATAGTGATGAGAGAAACAAATACTACTAGTTTGCCTATTTAACCGACCCTGTAGCTCTAATAATAACAAAGTTAGCAATAGTGCCGACTTAAGTTTGAAAACCCTGTATATCGATTTTAAAACGGTTTTTAAAAATCGATTTGTATTGGTCAATGCTTACATTGAGGGCGGTTTCTACCCTCACCAACTAATTACCTTCAACATGTTTCATATATTACTTAGTTAAGATTTAGTTGTAAAACTAATAACTCCTATCCTTAATAAAATGTAAATAGTTCAATAACGTGTGCGTTTTATTATCCATAAAAATTCTTAAGCATCAACACCCTGTATCTAATTCAATTTTGTTAAGATCTTTGCAAATTTTAACACTAAGCCGTTTCAATTTAAATACAAATTCATTTAGTTTTTAAAATGTTTAAAATAAATTTAACCTCTACTCTTCGAGCAGCAAACCTCTCAGTAATTAATATAATATACTACATGAGCCAGCATGCTACGCACCCGTACAGTAGGAAGGGTTACAATAAATTGACAATACGATAAGCATATGAGTTGAAGTTGTGCGTTACAGTAATGAAACAAACTCGAGTCGAGAACCGTGCGGACGGACGGACCCCGCCAGGGCGGCGCCACCTTGACAGATTTTGATATATATGATTGTAGTGGTGAATAATAATTGAGGTAAGTTTAAAACGGTACTGCTTTTAACAAAGTAATTTAAAATATTTCAGGTTGTATGTATACGTATTTTGTAAAATAATAAATAATTTTGAATTATAAGTTTTTCTCGTTATTTATTTTACTTTGTAAAGAGCTTCCTTTTACAATTTTTTACGTTTGCCAAAACCGACCTTGTACCTGTACAAAGCAATAACAGTTTTATGCTGATAAGTGTTCCTTGAAGAATATACGTAGTTAACACTAAGAGGATTAAAACAATTAAATCTTGGTACGTCGGTGCGGTAATAATATTGTCAATGTTAGTATGATGGGATATTTTAACATTTTATTTATTGTTTCCTTTAAAGTCGATAATAAAGAAAAAAAGATTTTAGAAATCGACTTAAAAACCGATTTTAAAAATCGACTTTAAAAACCGATTTTAAAGTCGACTTCATAACCGATTTCAAAAGTCGCATATGTAAATCGATCAACGGATTAATCGGTTTCGATTTTTTGAAACCGCGCTTAATCGAAAATCAATTAATCGATTAACCGGTTTTAATTGACATAAATAGTGTAAGATAAAATAAAACATGTTATAACTTTTTTCCAACTTATTTGATAATTTCAAAGTCCTAGTTACGCTCGCACTTCCAAATATTATCTCGTAATGTAAAAAAAACAGCTTAACGTTACTTCTTTTATATTTTAGTGTCTTATAGTTGTTTCAACTGACTAGCGACGAAACTAACCACATAGCTATATAAATATAAAAATGGTTTTACATTGCTGAGATAAAACTTCTAAAATGGAAAATACGCGACTACACTTGAAACAATATTGTGATGTTTTTGCTAGGACAGCAACCTGTCTGATGTGGTAGTTTTGGTTTAAAATGCCTCTATGTTCGATTAATTTAGATTTAGATTTAGGATCTTCTAACATGGTTATAATAAAGGAAATGTTATTAATGTTAAAGTTATGAAAAATGTTCGTTATTTACATACTATAGTACTTGTTGGTAAGTTGAATTTAATCTTGTTAAAAATAGTGGTTTTTAAGAGTTTGAACGGTGGACACAAAAGTGATCTTAGTTTGATCTGATTAGCCATAACATTAGGGTGTGTGAAAGTGTGAAAGTAGATTCAAAAAATTTTGTAATTTAACCGTAGAAATGAGTTAATTGCATCAAAATGCCAAATTTTGCAGATACGTGGTATTGCATTTCACACCGTAGACATGTCATCGTAAGTATGGGCATTTTGGAATATGGTTTTATTAACAAAAAAATTTTAAATTTCTATTTAGAAAATTATTTCATTGAAATTTAACCGTAATAAGAAGGTGAATAAAGATATAAATTTAAAACGTACGTCAAATTTAATAAAATCTTGGAGCCCTTTGGCAGGATTTATAAATAGAAGTGCGAAAAACAGTAGAAAAGTTGTTGCAATTAGACCACGGTAACCTGCGTCGGGGTATTTAACCTCATTATTTACAATCAACAATTCCGAGAAATCACTAAGTTACGGAGAAATGTTTTATAAAAAAAAACGCAAAATAATAATCTAAGAGTTCAAAATCATGAGAATATAAATATGCAGTGTAAAAGTGTAACTAAGAACAATCATAAGTGAAAGAAAAAAATATTCTTCGATGAAAAGATAAAAACAGGTAGAAATAAAATTTTGATTGTAATACCGGACATCAATTGGAGAACCAGGTAGCCATAGCAGTAAGGCTGAAAGAAGCAACTCCGAACATTTTGGTGTAATAACCTAAAATTCTTAAAAGACATCAAGAATGAAAAATGAATCTCTTTTAACCCTTCAGTAGTCGCGCGGACCACTATTGTGTTCCAAGCATATTTAGAATCGATTTACTATTCGTCGATGAGTGAACGAACATGAACTCGGCTTTCGGTACCTTCCGATTAACTTCTTAGACGTTGTACAGAAACAATTCGTATTTAGTTACTGTCGAAACGTATGTGTTATAGGAGTATAAAGTGCACTGGAACACAATAATGAGTCCATGCGACGCCATTTGCGTTCAGTTAGGTACGTGGTATATAGCATAAAACCCCATTTTTAAGTTATTTTACATTTTAGATATGTCGCGTAATAAAAAAGTTAAAGTAGGAGATTATAGGAAAGTAATGCGCTGTTAATGCAATGGCTAAATGAATGTTCTGAAGAAGAACAACTAGAGTCTGGATCAGATTTCGAGAATGAAATAGATGAGATTCAAAATAGCGAACACGATTCTACTACAGAACAAGAAGCAGAAGCAAGACAGTGATGCTAATGATTGTGTAGACAGTGGTGCAGAAATTCATACAAGTAGTTATTACCTAGGACGTGATAAAATATCCCAATGGAAGAAAGAAAAACTAGAGTTCGAACTCGTGCCCACAACATAATCACTCATCTCCCAGGGCCTAAAGGAGTTGCAAAACAAGCTACATCCGAAATTGAATGTATGAAGTTATTTCTAAATGATCGTATCATCCACTTACTTACAAGTTATACCAACATTTACATAACACACATAGAGACAAATACGCCCGTGACAGGGATGCTCGCCTAACGGATGAAACCGAAATTCTAGCTTTGATTGGAATATTGTTTTGATTGGTGCACTACGATGTAGCAGACAAAACATTTTACAACTGTGGGACAATTCTAAAGGTAGCGGAATTGAAGCTTGCTACTTGTCAATGAGTGCACATAGATTTCAATTTCTAATGCGTTGTTTACATGGATGATATTCAGGACAGAGAACAGCGCAAACAGACGAACAAATTAGCTGCAATACAGAGATATTAGAGCTGTTTATTAGTAATTTTCAGAAACACTACGCTCGGTGAGTATGTCTGATAGATGAACAACTACTGGCATTTAGGAAATGCTCATTTCGGCAATACATACCGAGCAAACCGACCAAATATGGCATTAAGGTTTTGCTCTTGTCGACACAAAACTGCATATACCTCTAACCTTGAGATTTACTGTGGCAAACAACCGACTTACCCCAATTGCGTAGACAATTCGGCAAAGAAATTGTACTAAGATTAGTAACACCTATAGAGGGCACCAGTAGAAACGTTACGGGAGACAATTGGTTTTCAAGCATACCGCTTGTCAAGCTTTGCTTCATGAAAACGATTAACGTATGTAGGAACTCTCCGTAAAAATAAACATGAACTACCGAGAAGATTTTGCCCACTAAGGATAGACCAATTCATTCTTCTCTATTCAGTTTATGCAAGATTGCTCCATTGTTTCCTATTGCCCAAAAAAAACAAGTGTGTTTGATTATCTCATCTCTACATATGGATAACAACATTGATCAACAAACAGGAGATAAAAAAACCTGAAATGGTGACCTTTATAATCAGAACAAAGTAGGAGTTGATCTTCTCGATCAGCTCTGCAGTAAATATGATGTTAGTCGTAATTGTAGGAGGTGGCCCTTAATTTTATATGATTTGCTAAATATTGCGTGTATAAACGCAACATGCGTGTATTCTGCAAATACAGGATATAAAAAAATTGTTCGACGGCATTTTATTGATCATATTGGCTTGGAATTCATAAAACCTCAAATTGAGAGAAGAGCAGCAACCTGCCTCAAATACCCACAGAATTAAAACGAAAGAGCTCGTCATCTCCTTGGAGTTCAAAGAAGAACAGCTTCCCACCACAAAAACAGAAGTACGACAGGTCGCTGCCACTTTTTGCGTTTAGGACGGTGGCGTTGTGTTAGTATTTTCATATCATAAACGTGCAGGTTTCATATAAATTTGACATCGTTTTGCATAACATTTATACAGGGTGTCCAAAAGGGTGGAAGCAGCGAATTTTGACGATATTCTCATGAAAAATGCAAAAACCAAAACACACGTGTCAAATATTTTGAAGCGCTATCGATTGGCTTTCACCAACAACCCTCCACCACCCCGAGGGCGAAGTGGGGTAACAATACGTAAA
>JALBCR010003100.1:0-139596 GCA_030710515.1 Abscondita cerata
TCCTCCTCCAACTTCAAAACATCTCTCAATTCTCCTTCTAAATTCTTTATAAACGTTTTGTAGCATTTCTGAGGTAATTTCATTTACGGCATCACTTATTGCTCGATTCAAATCATCAATATTATGTTTTAAAAAAACTGACTATGAAATGAGACAGATTTTGAAAAACTTGAATTTTATTTTATTTAATGTGGTTTCAGAACAAGCAAAACTTTTTATCAAGAATGACATTTTTCGCTAAAACTAAAACTAAAAAAAATTTCACCTATAGCATTTCCCATCCGTAGACACAGTGTATAAAAGTAGGCTCATTGTAGTGTTGTCTCTTTCATTTTTAAATTATTGCATGAAGTTCAAGGAAATCTGTATTACCGATTTAACTTAAGTCTTTTTCAGTTGTGTTAACCTCAAAGAGTAAAATATCTCGACGAATTTCAAAGCTAATTCGTTTTTTTTTTTAAATTTAAATGATTTTTATTTTAAAGTAATTTCGTACTGATGGTGTAATTTTTCTCCTTCCGTAATATGTTAAGCGATTGTAGCCAGGGACGTATAGATACCTCTATGAAAGGTACGAATGTGTAGCTAAAGAAAACTCTGGATAGTAGTAAGGGCGACGTTTCGCATCACGAAGTAGATGCTTCTTCAGACCGGTGACCAATTAAATGAGTTTTTCCAATAGTGGATTAACATTATTTCTATAATGAACGAGGATTTTCATCTTGTAAAAATTAATCGAATTGTAATTAACACTGTATGTGTACACGAAAACTACGATTCTATCATTTAATTGGTCACCGGCCTGAAGAAGCACCCACTTCGTGGAGCAAAACGTCGCCCTTACCACTATCCTTTTACATCCGTACCTTCCATAGGGTTCCACGAGCTTAAATACGTCTGTGACTACAATGGCCTAATTTCGTAAAAAAAATATTAATTCTGTTTTTTTTCGTGAGAGAGAAATTTGTTCACGAGCGATCGTTTACTATATTATACTTGGTGGGCGACCGAAAACGAAAAAAGGTATGATGGGTCGACGGGTACTTCATATAAAAAAACCATTTTAATTTTCTGTACAGTTATATTCATCTTATATCGGTCGGGTTACCCAAAGTGCCCCCGACAGCCTTATTTTTAAAAATAAAAAAAGTCAGAAAATACTGCAATATGGTCGAGAATGCCAATTCATGTTTACAAGAGACATTCACTCAACCAAAGGAAAGGAACACTAAACTGCAGCGTCTATTTAACAAACAGAAAAACACCAAAAACTTTACTCGGACACGTGTTTCAATAGCTAAGCTATCACTAACGTTAAATTTTGTTCTGACAAATAAACAGGTGCCCCGGCAACCCCCATCTCAAAAATCTCAATTTACAGGGCGAGTCAAGTGGCACCTCATATGAAAGGTATTGTAATTCTCTATTCCACCAAATACATTTTATTCCGAGAAGGGGGCCTAAGGAGAACATAAGAAAGAACGCACCTCCCTCAACCCCCTACGCCCAACCTATCCACAACTAAACAAATTTAAATGGCAAAGGTATTCGTTGTTCAACATCACATAGAAGTTTAAACATAGTATGCGCTCGGTCACCCATATATTCGAGAATATTAACATATCATATACTGAGGGCAATAATATCGACTAGAGTGAACAATAAAGATGCCCTTACTTTTGTTAACATTGCCAAGGAAGTTCAATTTCTAAACAAAGATCAGAGACATTAAATGATGTTAAGAAATTGCGTTTCTCTGGATAACTGAGAAACAATGTGCCGGGGGTAGAAAAAAAAATGCTTAACATGATCTATATCACAAAGGAAGGGAAGTAATTGCCAATGCACACACCAACAAATGACAGAGTAACTGTTTTGTGGGAGTGTGGAGATTAAACAGAAAACCACTGCGAATGTTTTAATTTAAAAATTCTGCGTTTGAAGGTAGTTCTCCTACTGACAATCATAATACTCCAGTTCATTCGGTAAGGTTGTATAGTTATGTCTCTCCGTACTGTAAAGGCCCTTCCTCCTAATACAACTCCTCCCATTGAGCTTGTCGATTAGAAATTCATAGTCAATTTCAAGAAACTTTACACTAAAGGATTAATCCAGAAGCCACAGAGACAAAATTAACGCTGAAAGACTACATTCATTATCGCTTATTGAGAAACACTGGAACACTAGAGGTTTCTCCACCGAACATTCCGGGTCCTCTATAATAAAGGACATTGATTTTAGCAGATCAGTTAAACTGAATGTGATGTGATGAAGAACCGACGTCTCAGTAGGTACGAGAACTGGAGGTGGATCAAACTAGAATGATACACGTTCACGTAGAAAGCAAATTTATAGCTTATAAAAAAATAAGGATAACTTTTTTTTTATAATTTCTAACGTTAGTTCTTGTTTGTCAAATGTTAATTTGAGAGATTCAAAGTCAAATAGCAAGAAAATTACTCATTTTTCGAAGAGAAATTATAGCATCCCTTTTAAAGTATTTAAAATGACCTTTATGTAAAAATAAAAAAGTCTATCTATAGCATAAGAATTGAGCGAGTTATGGTGATAACAATTTCGGTCCATACTTTTTGAACAAAAATCAGGACAAACAACCGTCTAATTACCACCTTAATTAAAATTAGATAATAATAATAATTGTCTTTATTTAGTAACTTACGGCAATCGTTACAAATGTATAAATAAATAAAAATAGTTACAATGAGAAAGGCAAAAAAACGAGATAATATTATATACTGGGTTCCCCATATTAGACTATACAATTTAAAAGTCGAATAAAAACTTTCTATTCAAAGTAAATTAACTTTTTAATCGACTAATATGTAGTTTATTCTGTGGGATTTATGACTAAAGTAAATAACAATTCAAGTTTTAAAGATCATGTCTTCCAAATGCCCTCCTTCGACTTCAATGCATTTTTGAATTCTAAGTTCAAAATGTATCATCACTCGGCGAAGCAAATCTCCATTTACCAAAAACCTCCACAGTCCAAAAGTCGTTGTTTGGTGCGGTGTAGCATCATTCGGAATTATCGGTCCTTATTTGTTTGAGGATGAAAATAACCGTTCTGTTACAGTTAATTCCGATCGCTACATAAACATGCTGCAAGCGTTTCTTATCCCAGAACTAATTAGACGTGGACTAAATGGCGCCATATTATTCCAGCAAGATGGAGCAACGGCTCACACAGCCAGAAACACTATGAGAATTTTGCGAGATTTTTTTGACGGCCGTATAATTTCCGGATTTGGAAATTTAAATTGGCCCCCGAGATCTCCTGATTTAACGGCCCCCGATTGTTTTCTCTGGGGATACCTAAAGCAAAAAGTTTATGCAAGTCGTCCCGCAACAATTCTGGAGATGAAGGAGCAGATTCGAAATGAAATTGCAGGAATAAATTAAGATTTGCTTCGCCGAGTGATGATACATTTTGAACTTAGAATTCAAAAATGCATTGAAGTCGAAGGAGGGCATTTGGAAGACATGATCTTTAAAACTGGAATTGTTATTTACTTTAGTCATAAATCCCACAGAATAAGCTACATATTAGTCGATTAAAAAGTTAATTTACTTTGATTAGAAAGTTTTTATTCGACTTTTAAATTGTATACTCTAATATGGGGAACCCAGTATAAATAAATAAATACATACATACATGGATGTGCCGTAAGAAATTAAATCTATAGAGCAAGTTCAGATGCATACTATAAGCCGTACTACCACTAAACCCTACCATAGAAGTACTAATTAACAAAAGAAAAATCTTCAACTAAACCTAAATTTTAGATTTTGTGTTGATTTAATAGCAATAGGTAGGTATAGAATTAAAAATTTTGGATGCCTATGTATTGAAAAGATCTTTCAAATACAGCTGTATTTTTTATTATATTTTTTGAAGAGGTGTGTTATATTTAATAATTTTATATATGCAACCCGCATAATGTAAATACCTACGATTGTACATGTTGAGCCATTGCAGTTGTCGCATACCATGTGATCATATTTTCGAATACCTAGGATAAATCTAATGCAAGTATTTTGTATTCCTTATATTTTTTGTGAGGTATCGTAACCTAAATTTGGATCATATTCTACATCAATATACTGGGTGGGCCATTAGTGCGAGGAAGATAAATATCTTGGAAAATATTGGGGTTAGAAAAAAACTTTCGCAATGAAAGTTGTCCAAATCAATGAGCTGCACATGTTAAAATTGTTTTGGTATTATACCGGGTTGTCTATATAAGTGCGACATATCAAAGTTATGTTTTTTTAAATGGAACCACGCAATTCTTATTACAAATTTGGATTCCTTGGGAAATTCTAATGTAACTTTAAGTATTATACATAGTGTCTAGGAGGGTTTTCGCATTATTGTACTTTTTCCGGAAAAATTGACGTTTCGAAAAAAATTGGTATCTAACTCTTACTCAAAAATCCGTAAGAGTTAGATACCTACAATATTATCATTAGAAAGGTAAACAACTAGTTTTAGTTAGCACATGTAATGCATATTAGGTGGTACCATTTGAAAAAGATCAATTAATAAATTGGAAAGGATTTCAATATTTCACGACAAAAGCTGCAAAATCAGCCTTACTTTCAAAACGTAATTATAACAAATCAGAACTATTTAGGAAAAAAGATCCGACCAAAGTTGGGTAACAAATCGATGTTTATGATAGTGAAATCCACAATTATTTTTATTAAAAACTGCACCCTTGAGAGTGGCGCACGTGTGTCTAAAAAGAATAGACTGGCTTGGTATCGTCAGTACACATTAGCATATTAGTGTTTTTAACACTTTCACAGAACTTGCAAGTATAAATATTGTACAATAGAGGTCCTAAATTGATCCTTTTGTAACATTGATGGGTCTGGAATAATTCTTTTGCAATACAACTGTTTGGGTTCGATCATTCAGGTAATGATTGATAAGTTCAGTTGCATCATTGCTAAATCCAATATAATGCAAAATGCTTAGTAAAAGATCATGGGAAATAGTATCAAATGCTTTGCTAAAATAAATCAAGATCAAAACTGTCACCTTACCGGTATCAATACCACTTAAAACATCATCGGTTAGTTTTAACCGTTTTTAACAAAGCAGTGGTACAGCTATAATTACTTATACCCCAGTCAATAGAACAAACAATAGGTAAATTTTTGACAAAAATAATAGTAGGATACCGAATATGCCATGTAATTGTAAATAGTACACACAGGGTGTCCCACCGGGAACGCCATGGATAGATTATAAAAACTGTACATGGGAAAAATTTGAAAATTTGGTAGTATACTAACATCGACGGTGGCAGTTCCGTTAAAATATTTTCAAGATGGTGACACTCCCGGTTATACCGGAAGTAGGTGTCAAGTTGCTTATTTTAAATGGAACATCCTATATATTATTCTATTTTTGGATTTTGCACAAAATTGTAGACACATGGTGTGTATAATGTCCTATACCTAAGTCTAACTGTTTTGAACTTATTTTAAATTTTATGTCAAAAATGACGTTTTCAGGCCTAAACAAAATTATAAAATTTTCCTATACTAATGCCTTTATTATTTAATTGAAATAGGTTTTCTTGTAGCAGGGGACCTATTTTAGTGGGCTATGTCGATATTTTGATAATAAATTAATACAGGGCGATCAAAAAAAGGATTAAAATTAAATTCAAGAACACGTCAAAAGTAATTTTTTAAATGCAAGCACCATGTTTTTATAATTTTATCTTATTTAGCATCAAAAATAAGGTTGACTTTGTACAAGGTTGTCTATTCAAAAATTCATGGTTTTCGAAATATTGGCAATTTAACATTTTTTTTGTTGCACAAATGCTATTGATTTCTTTTAATATGAATGGTTATTCCTAGTTGACCATGATGGCGTTAGAAAACAATCATCTGTCAAGGATATGTCAAACTGTGTGTATCAAACTAAGAAATGCCAACAGTTAACTGTACCGACTGTGAGTGCTAAAGTGCATATCGTTATCAAAGCGATAACTTATTATGCTTGAAACACACGTGTGTCGATAAAGCCAAGTAATTACTTGTACAGTATTACACACGCAACGAAAGAACACCTGGCTTTATCGACACACGTGTGTTTCAATAATTTAAAGTTATCGCTTTGGTAACGATATGCACTTTAACACTCACAGTCGGTACAGTTAACTGTAACACATGTTCTTAATATAACTTTATCACATTGTCCATAAATAATAAATAAATTTAAGTAATCTTCGTTTGTATAATTTAAGCGTCCCGGCATGATTATTGAAAATTTTTAACAGTTTGACATATCCTTGACAGATGATTGTTTTCTAACGCCATCATGGCCAACTAGGAATAATCATTCATATTAAAAGAAATACAATAGCATTTGTGCAACAAAAAAAGTTAAATTGCCAATATTTCGAAAACCATGAATTTTTGTATAGACAACCTTGTACAAAGTCAACCTTATTTTTGATGCTAAATAAAATAAAGCTATAAAACATGGTGCTTGCATTTTAAAAAATGACTTTTGACGCGTTTTTGAATTTAATTTTAATCCTTTTTTTATCGCCCTGCTACAAGGAAACTTATTTCAATTAAATAATAAAGGCATTAGTATAGGAAAATTTTATAATTTTGTTTAAGCCTGAAAACGTCATTTTTGACATAAAATTTAAAATAAGTCCAAAACAGTTAGACTTAGGTATAGGACATTATACACAAAATGTGTCTAGAATTTTGGGCAAAATTCAAAAATAAAATAATATATAGGGTATTCCATTTAAAATAAGCAAGTTGACACATACTTCCGGTATAACCGGAAGTGTCACCAACTTGAAAATATTTTAACGGAACTGCCCCCGTCGATGGTAGTATACTACCAAATTTTCCAATTTTTCCATCTACAGTTTTTCTATAATCTATCGATGGCGTTCCCGGTGGGACACCCTGTATAAAGTACCTTATATTCATGTTTTATACCGAAAATAAATTGTCATTATATTCTTAATTAACATTTAAATACAAAAAAAGTGTTTCTCATTTTTCGATAAAATGATATTTAACACGCAAAAAATGCATGCAAAGATGACTGAAAATCACCGAGTGTGAAAAAACGGCGGAGTAGTGGGAGTACCCGTCCGCTACCACCGTTTGAGAGGACTGCGATTTATCTAAGCGTGCTGAGGACGGGTACTCCCACTACTCCTCCGTTTTCTCGCACTTGGTCATTTTAAGTCATCTTTGCATGCATTTTTTGCGTGTTAAATATCATTTTCTGAAAAAATGAGAATATACATTTTGTTCCTTTCTATTTCAACTTCAGATTTTTTAAAAATTTCTGATTGAATATATTGCTTTAAAAAATTAAATCGAAATTTTGCATAAACTAATTGCCCGACAATTGCAGGGTTTCGCACACACTAAGTACGTATCAATACCTCTTATTTCCTGAAAGATTTATGCTACATTACAAAAAATGACGGATCTACGAATTTAAAAAGAAAAACACAAATATTTCACTTTTTCCGATTTTTCTTGGAAATTTATTGCCTGAACTAGTCAAATTGGTGCTCATTTTATTCCTATTTTTATTCTCTACAACTTTCATTTTGCATTTAAATGTTAATTAACAATATAATGACAATTCATTTTAGGTATAAAACATGAATATAAGGTACAATTTACAATTACATGGCACATGCGGTATCCTACTATTATTTTTGTCAAAAATATATTTCTTTACTGTACTATCATAAAACCGGATTGAATCGTGGGGATAATAGAATGTAAATCCAGGTAAGTTTCATAATTTTTTCGGCTATTTTAGAGAATATTGGAAGTAGACTAAAATGATTGTATGTGTCCTTTTGCAATTCTTTGTACATATGTATTATCAATAGATACTAAACGTTGGACCGGTTTAAAAAGCATAATTAGAAAAAAATGCTAAAAGTAAAAAACGAATTCCTGCAATTTCGTAAAAAATGCCATTCTCTTCCAAATAATTCCAAAACTACTGCAGATAGCCAAAAACTGTCAGAGAGTTAAATTGTAGCTTTTTTAATTCCAAACGTTTTGCTTTTGCGTAAATTTTTTGTACTATAAATATTAACTGAGATATGGCTGAAGATCGCAATGTATACTGTTAATTAAACTGATCTTAAAACTTGATTCTACATCCATTTCTGACACCAGAAACAGTAGATGCCATTTGAAAAAATAAAGCATTTGACAGTTTTTGATTTTAAAAAATCGCAGTAGGCAAATGCAATACGCCAAAATTGTCAGCAACGATTTAAAATATCGGCCGAAGCTCTTAAAATCAAAACACAAAAAATCATTTATTTTTCTTCAATGGTTCAAAAGTAGTTAATTTTTTGAGGTCCCTGCAAACCTAATTTATTGCATTAAATTTCAAGAACTATGACACATGTCTTGACAATATGTATTAATGTAGCATTCAGATATGGTGTCAAAATATGGTCATTCCATTTAAAAAAACAAAGATATTATTTTTTTTATTAAGCCATAGGTAGTGGTAAATTTTTAAAGGTTGAAATTTTGTAATAATGTTCTAAAGCATAAAACAATTTTCATTCAACACCATACAAGCAATTTAAACAAAATTTTTAACTTTTAAAGTAACATTTTATAGGTTTTGGCATTTTGAAGAAGTTTTCACCCCTAAAAAAACCGCTCATCGGCATAATATAGGTTTTGAAGAGAAAGGTAAGTTGAGCCTAATCCCAAATTTTCATGCAAATCGATGCATTTTGAAAGAATTACAAGGTTTTGCCTTATTTTGAGCTTAATTTCCTGCACCACCTAACTTTATAATAAACCGTGCTCTTTATTGTCCCTGTTTATATCAATTTATTAAATATTTGTTTGTTTCTTACTTATTGTTTTCTAAATGTGTATTGCCGCCGTATTATATTACTGATTAATTTTCAACTAAATGTTAACAGCTACAGTAATTGGGCTAGACCCGTTTTGTGCTGTAAAGGCTATAATTGAACGGAACATAACTAGTAAATAATTTATTATTTAAATTATCATACTAACTAAACGTTATACCTACCTGATATACAGTATCCGCCAAAATAAACAGTACCGAAAATAAAAATAAATATGAACGAAAATAATGCTCTACCAAAAAAACTTTTTCTTCCGTTGTTAGAACCATTTTTAAATCAAATTTAACTGCAGCGTACTATTAATGTATCAACTAATGACAATTAAGTCAAATATGACAAATCCATATTACATAAACAACTCCACAGCACTTTTTGTTTCGGTACTGTTTATTTTGGCGGATACCGTATGTTTAATGATATTTTGTCAGGGAGTTTGGTCGGGACTATTTTGTCGGGTCGAATAAAAAATTGTATAAAAAAGTTGGGTATAATTCAAATAAAATATCTTATAAAATTTAATTTATACTACGTAAACTTTTGGCTATTCAGATTATATCCAAAATATAATCAGATCAGATCACCTTAGAGTGTTAAACTTTTGGTTTCTCATAACTCACATCTCATTTATAAAATGTGGAGTAAAAATATCTACCTATAAATTGTCTAGGTACAAATTCCTAAAGAAAACGAAATACACAATTATAATTTATTTTTATAACATAAAACTGCATAACAATAGTGAGAACAACGATCAAAGTCGTTTCAAGCAATTAAATCAGCATGACACTTAAATCACAACTGATGTCATCCTCCTACAACAATTACAAAAAATTTCTGAAATGTGCATTATATTATGTAGGAAAACACTCCTACTCCATATGGTCGGCGTTGCGCCATAAAATGAAAAATCAACCCAAAAATAATACCAGAAGAAATATTTGCGCGACCCACTTGTTCTAAACAGATAAAAATTTTAACCACAATATTAAATCAACCAACTAACAATATTCGCCCCCGCAACAGTTAACCTTATAAGATCACTTACATTTTTCAATTACTACAATTTAAGTAACACTATCTGGATGTGTAAAGGTCAAGCGAATAAAATTAATGCGAACATATTTATCCCATGTCTCGAGTTTTTACATAATTATTAAGAAAAATTTAATTCAAGGATAATTTAGTTTCCTTCGTGTCTATGGAATCTTGCCTTGGGAAAAAACAGTGTCGTTGTTTACAACATTCTTTCTTGAAATTGAATCGACTTCAACCAGGTGTACTTTGCCACGTCGGTCATGTAATTAGCATTAATCGCCAGAAACCGCAAAACAAAAGCAAGAACAGATAATGCAAATAGAATAGATTCCTCAAACACACATATTCTTCTAGTATTTACTTGAAGTTATTTAGGGCGGGTGGTGTTTTTCAATCCTAGTTTAGACCAAGTTTAGTTAAACTTAGTTCAATAGATTTTTATTAAGGGCCAGTTGTACAATCTCCGTTTAAAGTTAACTATATGGTTTAATTTCTAAGGAGATTGTATAAGTGGGCGTAATAAGTGAAGTAATAAAAATAAAATCTTAAATTACAAAAAGCTTTTACTTTAAAAACTACTATAAAACTACTATAAAAACCGCAACTATGTAATTTTATAAACTATGTTGGTAATGGATGAAGACCATATCAGTGATTAATTTAATTAATTTAAGTGTGTAACTCACTTTCATAGAACTAATCTGAGTGAATTGTAAAATGTTATCAATTCTCTCACTTCAGGACCTTGAAACAATTAAAATTAATAACAATGCAGTTTAATCCAATTGCGTACCTATCATAATGACCAGCATTAATTTATTATTTTGTGGAGGTGATGTCGAAAGTAATTTATAAACGAAACGTCATCGTTGAATTCATTTAGTCATATTTCTCTTCAGTAGTTATGGTTATTTTAATATTTGAGATTGTTTCCAAAGCTTTTTTATATTCTTTTTATGTTCTGAGGAAACTCAACATTTATTAGACGTGTGATGTCTCAAGCAATCTTTAGTTTAGTGTACCATAATTTATTGTAATTTTTGATCACGTTCCAAGATACTTCTGCTTTATGGTACCATTAAACAATAATGGGCGAAACCACAACACAGAAACGAATTAGATATACATAGGATCGCAATCAACTCGTGACATATACAAAAGTCCATGTAGCCTTCTAATAACGTAATATCACTTTATAGAATACAGGGTGTTCTAGAAACTCTATGACCGATGGGAGATTAACTGGATTAATTGTAACATTATTTTTTAAATATTTACAAATTGTTTAGAGTTTTGTTTTAGTGTTGCATTGTAGGCAACTTCAAATGCATTTAAATTCACGCACAAGTTATCACCACATCGATAAAATATATTCTGAATACATACCCTTTCTGATAATGGAATAAATACTATGATAATACTAAACAAAAAATTATTTCAGTGTTTGACAACAAATTATGCAGAAGTACCATTTGTTTTTGAAATAAATAAAAAACTCACTCACCCCGGAAAACCCCGTTCTATTAATTATCATATTGAAATTGACATTAAGTCAAAATATTTAAAAGTCAAAATAGCTTACAATTCGAGATAACTGGCAACTAGCTATTAAATTCAAATAGTGTGTTTTATCTTGCAGAAACGATTCTTCAAAATTCAAAACTTTAAGAAAATCATTTATCTAACAAAAATCGGTAAAAATCATCAGGATTATTCTATGACTGCCACATGCAACTGACGTGTCACAAAGAGCGAAACAACCAAAACACTAAAGATAGATCTTCACCAAAATGAATCTAGAAAAAGGTTCAAATGATGATTTCGTACGTTTTCTTTGGGGACGTGGAAAAGTGAAAATTTTGATGTATATACGACATACATGGTTTCCACGGCTCAGTGGGACATAGGGAAAATACATGCAAAATCGGTTTTTTGATTATCTCCCTACAACACCATCACACTTATGTACTATCAAGTTAGTTAAAATGTAGAATAAAAGCATAAACAATGATTTATTTATTATTTATTTAATTTATTTATTTATTTGCATGCATGCTAATAATAATTACATTTGCACAAGTCATGAAAGAGAAACTATGAAATGCGATAAAAGGCTCTGTGAGCAGTCCATAAATCATGGAAGTCAAAGTGACTTTTAACAATAAGAAAGTAAAAAGGGATTGAACCGTTAGGTGTAGTTCTTCTAAGAATTCAATAGGAGAATAATAAGAATCCTTCTCACGGCTAGAATAAAAACTAGAAAATAAAAAAAATTAATTTATTTAAGCATATATCTGTAATGAGAAATGATGATGATGATTTATTATGGTTGACAGATATCACAAAGAAAAAAAGTCAGGTATAATTTTACAAAAAAAACGAAAGAAATCACTACAGTAAACAAAATAGAAACAGGAAAATTTTATCTATAAAATCGAACCAGAAAAATATGGGTATTGGATATTTTACATTTTGTTCGTGTCTTGCATATCCTACAAAATAAGTAGGTACACTGGACACGTGCACAAAAACCTACAGTTCTTGAACCTGATTTGCAAGTGCAATAATATCCATGAATTTTTTCTTCTTCTGGCTGCTCATTCACAATTTCATCGTTTTCTAAAAGAGGTCGAAATATGCAATCCATAATTGATGTCTCGTAGCTTATCTATAAATAAATTCTGCTCTTAAAAACCTGGTTCATGGAACAATGCTGAGTAAACAAAATCGACGATGTTGTTGGAGGAAGATTGTTCAAATCTTGCAAACGGCGAAAAACTCCAGGACGAACTCTTCAATCACACACAAACACGTTTCCATCTTAAGAATAGTGTTTGTTGATTTAGAAATCAACAGTGTTGAAAAAAACTTCGTACACAAGCACAAGTTTCTACGACCAAGAACTAAGTAAGAATGGTTATATTTCGGAGAGACCAAAGCAACTGACTTTCGAACAAAAGTCAATTTTACGTGTCATGAATAGGGGGGTTATAGTGTACAGTATCAACAGACAGTTTTATGGACTGCCGTGATATGATATCCAATTTTGTGGCTTTAGTAGTGTAGATACAGATATGAAATATTCGTTTTCAGAACGCATCGATTGATCAAAAAATCAAAATTTGAGTGGTCTTCCGTAATGCATAAGAAGTGTGCAAAGTAGGGTGGAACAAAAATCCAAATTAATATTTTTACATCACCTATATTATCAAGACATGCGTTTATACTAAATATAACGTAAAACACTCTTTTTATTATTTTGAATTATATCTTCAGGTAGCGCAATGACACTGAATGAGAAAAATAAGATGATAAATTTAATTGACATTAATGTGAAGCAATATTTTATTATTTTTGAAGTAAGTGAAGTTGTTGTAAAAGACATTAAAAGTGTGTGGAGCCGAACTTAAATTTCAATTGTGTCTGATCAGCAGATAATACATTTAATTAAGACTTACTATAATAAGTATAAAAGGAAACACATTAACCAAGAAAAATTAAAAGATTTCAGGGAAGAGCGGAAAGTCAATTATTTGACATAGCACTTTGTACAGTTGACAGAAGCAAACATGCGACCTGGTGGGCGGGTACAATGTCGCTGTGCTCTAACACTTAGAAAAAAAAATAAAAAGAAAACGAACGAATTAACAAGTTCGTGAGCAGCAAAAACAACAACAAACAAACTTTCATCGGCGAGTATACCGCTACGGCAATTTGTATTGTGATTGGTAGATTGCATTCCCGCTATCAATTTTTAAATTTAGTTGGCATATTTTCCGGGTCCGATGTTTGCTTCTGTGCGCTGTAAATGTGATTTCCTAATTTGCAAGTGTAAGATAAAAGTTCCAATTTGCAAACGAGGCTTTTTGATTGATCAAAGAAATGAACGAAAAATAATGATTGGTTCGATAGACAACAAAAAATGAAGCTTTGGAAATGAAGAAATTAAAAGTTATTGAGAAATCTAGAAAATCAACAAAAATAACTGCATCGAATTCACAGGAATTGCTAGAGGAAACCGATGAGGAAAATCCGGATTTTCCTATAAATGACGATATTGCTTTTGAACAAAAACAAATTGTCGTGTCAAATGAGATTACACCTTCCGTCGGTAGCAAAAGTATGCGACAGAATCGGAAAATCAGACAGATCAGCTGCAATGTTAGTATCGGCTACCCTTGAAGATGTTGGTATAATAACATCCGACAATCCTTCAAAAATTGTTGATCACAGTAAAATTCGAAGAAAGAGAGAGAAAGGTGTGGGACCAAACTACAAACTTTATCTGTATTTGACGGCTAACAAAGTCTTTATTTTGTTGGAAGAAAATACAAAACATGCAAACATACATTGTTCTTGTTGTAGAACCAAATACACAATATTTAGGACATGTAACTTCCGAAAGTGGTTCTGCTAACAGTATTAGCAAATTTCTGAGCTTCCTGGAAAACAAGATTTAGTGAGCTTGTTGTTATTGGTTGCGATGGTACAGTGACAAATACAGGAACAAAGAATGGAATAATTGCGCAAATGGAAAGGATAGTCGGTAATCCATTACACTGGTTTATCTGTCTATTACACATGAATGAATTGCCTTTATGACATATATTTCGTGAGCTAGATGGTTCCACAACTGAACCGAAACAGTTTTCTGAAGAAATTGGGAAGGTACTTCAAAACTGTGAAAAATTAACAGTTGTTGACTTTATCCTCAATGAAAGTCAACTAACACAAGTTGATTATAATGATTTAAGTTTATACCAAAAGTATCTTTATGATATATGCTCTGCCATCGACAAGAGACATGTTAATGAATCGAAATCCAAGGAAGTTGTGTCATTGTAGGTGGTTAACTCTTGCAAACAGAATACTGAAGTTATATGTGGCTACAAAAGAACCCAGTGAAAATCTACACATGTTAGCAAACTTTATTATAAAAGTTTACGCACCAACTTGATTTGAGATTAAAACAAAGCCTAACGCAAAATATGGATCTATTCATTTTTTTAATATAATTAAAAAGATAATTTAAAAGCAATAGTGCAAACTGTGTTATAACGGAATGTATTCTTTACTCATTCTGAAAATATATTATTCAGTATGATTCAAGACGAAGATTGTGATGTCAGGAAACTTGCCTTTAGAAGTATTGTTGAAATTAGAGAGACTACTCGTGCGGTGTCAGATGTTCGGACATTTGCGGTACCAAAACTAAATTTTGCTGCACAACATTATTACACTCTTATAGACTGAGCGCCTAAAACAGTGTATGAACCTCCAATAACCAAACGGCTGCACCTACTGGAATTGAAGAAATTCGAAGACAGTGGTGAAAAAATGAACCTTCCCAATTTCCTTTGTCATACACAGGCTGTTGAGAGACTTATAAAATTTGATACTGAGGCTTCTCTAAGTGTAATAGGACCCAAAAAGCGAGATGGTTTCGTTCGTTCGCGTTTAGTTTCCCACCGCAAATTGCCAACTTTTAAGACATGACAACAATATTTAATTAAAATTAAGAGTGAGTGCGCCACCTGAAGATAAATAGTTACGAACTTGTAATTTTACACCATAATTTTTTAGTGAATAAAGCCTCTATTCTAAATATAGAAATCTCAAAATGTTAATTTTTATTTATTTTTGCTTTTTTCGCTTCCATCCTAGTACATAGTCCTTTAAAAAATAAAATTGTGTACTATAACTTTTTTTAATTAAACCTCTGGCTCTACCTCTGTGCATGCCACTGCTAAAATAATACAACCACTTTTGGTTAAAAAGATTCGTCTGTTTAAGTTAAACACAAAGTTTCAACGATTTGCTTCTTCTACTAATTTACGAAAATCTAAAAAATTATTTAGTCTTAAAATTGAGTAAGGAACAACATCCTAAAGTTTGGCTAGATACTTAATTAACACGATGAATATGTACAACCACTAAAATTATGAGTATTTTTAATCATATAATATGGCTGTGGAACAAGCTGCAGGTACTTTCATATTGACGAAGGTTTACCGAATCAAAAATGTAAGGAATGTGTGACATGCAGAATCGGATTAAAAGCCATAAACCACAAAAGGCTTTAGATGCACCTTATTGCAACAAACCTGATAAAAACTGGGAAGTAGGTACGAAAGGAAACAAGCTTGACACAAATGGGTTGAGTCAAGTATCAATTTTACGTTTCTTCTTTGTTGGACAGCTCAAAATACGGTAAATTTCTATGCATCCTTTGCACTGAACTGCCAATTGTAATAAATTTAGAAAATAATTAATTAACAACATATTCTACACCTACTTCTGCATTCCAAAAAATAAAAAAAGATGGACAAACCTAGAACTAAAGTATTGACTGAAACAACGAAAAAAAAAATATTTAGAGGAAAATATGAACAAGGAAGCTTTGTAAAAGGGGAGAGATAGTGATTATAACATAACTATGAATACGCAACCAGAGAATTTGAAGATAGCTTCTGTGTTTTAATAAAATTGAAACCTTGTTCAATTCGTAGGAAGAGCTGTAACATGACAAGATTTTTTGAGCAACAAGATTGGAAATAGATATTTTACCAAATATTGCTAAATTTACAGAAAATACAAGTAATTTTGGGAACCTTCGTTAGTATCATAAACGTGATTTGGCTCTGTCCCAAACGACCCATATGTTAGCTGGTTTAAGAAAATAATTTTTTTTTTCATAATTTACTTTTTATGAATTTATATTTCTGTTTTTCATTTAATAAAAATGTTTTTATCTACGCCTATAAGCAACACATTAAATAATAAATAATTGCGTGTAAAAGTACAATGTAACTTAAACATGACTTTTATTATTAAATGATTTTTGTTGACAACTATGCCTGGCAACCAAGTAATTCGCAACCTTCAAAATAAAAAAAGCATGCTTTCTTCTGTTGGAGTACCATTTCCAATTGCAAATTTTTGTGTTTGCGTATTACGTGGATGAAGAGCGTATGCACTCCTGCGGGACAACTCGTGCATACACACTTTTATCGTAAGTAACTATTATGCACATGGAACGTCATTATTTAATACTACAAATTTAAATTTTCAATATTTGCAGCAGTTTAATTAAAAAAAAAAAATGAAATCAAAGAATGTCTCTAGGTTGTTAAGTTGAGATTATTTAAAAATTTGTAGCAACTAAATTCAATGTAACTAACACTGAGAATTTTTACTACTAGTAGAGGCGACGAGTTTAGACAAATTTTCAAGTATTGATTATTCTCTCTTCATCAACATTTTTAAAACACGCCATATTAGCAGTTTTCTAAGCATAGGAGCAAAAAAATAAAATCAAACTTCAACAGAAATATTTGTAATCAATTTACGTGGTAGGCCGAATTTAATTTAGATATACAGAGATTTTTAAACCGAAATGGATACAAATGGATTAAATAGAAAAAAAAGTTTACAGTTCTTACTGCAATGATTCAAAAGTATTTAATTTGTTTTACCTACTTCCTGGGGGTAAATAATAAATCCGAATAAAGTAATTATAGTTTTTCCATTATACTCTTGTTAATAGAGCATTTCGACTAAATGGTAATTGCGTTTTGTCTTAGAAGAGCCACCACCCAATAATTTTTTTAAATACGAACCTGGGGTTTTTATTGCAATTTTTTGTTTATGTAAGACGATATTGTATAAAATTTATTCATTCTACTGCGTTTCGTCAGTGAAAAGCAACATCCTTGTAGTTTCTTAGGAATGCGCATTCCTTTTTAAGAACAAAATAATTCAATTTAAACGTTTTCCAGTAAAAAAATTTAAAGAAAATAAATTTACATTTTATGAACCAAAAATTTTATTATTAAATGTGAAAGTTAATAAAATATATGGTTGAACAGTTTTATGAAAAGTTATAATTCTAGCATCTTAGAAGAATAGGAACATGGAAACAAAACAAATACTTCCATACAAAATGAATAAAGACTTTTAAATCTTATCCATTTATAAGAAATTAAAAAAATTAATAAAGTTTTCGTTATTTGATAATTAAAACCATGGATAACAAATGTAGCAAATTTGAAACTAAGGCGAAAATAAAAAATATCATAAATCCAAGCGTTATGAGAAACAAAATACTCCGGTAGTGTTCCGTCACTAAAATACAAAACATCGGCAGAAAAGTAAATAAAATCGGCACTAAAGTAATTCATTATACGACGATTTTTAAGTTAACATCTTCGCTGGTAGAGATGTGTAAAATGTATGTAAGTTTTAGAATCGCGCATGCCCGGTGGGAACATTTGACGTAAAACAGCTGATTACATTTGCTACTTAAAGAACGTTATAAAATTGTCAGATTTTGTTCAGTTTGGGATTTCGGAAAAAATAATATGTACCTCAGTACTAAAATTCTTTTCATGACTCGTGTGTTTTATTTGCCTCGGCGATCGCCTCTGCAACTAAAACACATTCGTCATAAAAAATCAAACTTTAGAGCCTTGATACATAAATAACTATTAACAATCTTAAAACCATAAAATCAAAATACATTCATCGCAATACCTATCACATTTGGTAGATAAGTAAACAAAATAACAAAAAGTTTTATATAAAGTTTGCTCTTCTCGAGCCCTTCTAGGTGGAGGTGAATGAAACAACAAACTAAATACGTTGTCAATGCCGACGTTTCGCCCCCTATGCGTAAGGCTTTATCAAGACTCATAACAAATAAGAGTTGATAGTCTTAAGATTACCATCAAATGATGAAAACGTCACATATAAATTAAAATTATGGTTAAAAATTATATTAGACACACAAACAAACCCAACTTGATACAAACAACGAATGTTCGTTAAGACTATCAACTCTTATTTGTTATGAGCCTTGATAAAGTCCTACGCATAGGGGACGAAACGTCGGCGTTGACAACGTATTTAGTTTGTTGTTTCATTCACATCCACCTAGAAGGGCTCGAGAAGAGCAAACTTTATATAAAACTTATAATTTTGGAGGAATACTCACCTGAACAAAAAGTTTCTGACATTCATGGCTAACAAGAATAAAGAGATAACACCAAGGAGCGGAATATTTTATGAAAATTCTTCCACCCATTGAACCATAGTTTTCGAGATAAAAGAATATCATTTTTTTAGTAATGGTTAGTTTCCACGCAGTGGACCTTCTCGCAGGAGAATGTAATGGGGTTGAAATGAAACTAGTATTTCATTATTGCCGACGTTTCGACCAGTGAAAGCTAGTCTTTCTCAAAGCTCTGAAAAATAGTTTACAAAAACAGCAACCCAGATTAATCTCACTGGACCGGTTATAAAACAATAGCACCGTAATAAATATGGAATCATATAGGTAACAAAAATTATAAAACTTATAAACTAGTATCACTGTTTGTCATTAATTAAAATATAAATACAAAATTGTAAAAAACTCGGGACCAAACATATACTATGACGAACAACGTAAATGGTGCAGAATTTAGTTTTACAATGAATGCTTTTACAGATAACATACGTCACCATGATCAGGTTAATATTTAATGTGAACCAACTAACTACAAATTCTTGTTTTCTTTTTCAATTATAGAGCCTTGAGAAAGACCAGCCTTCACTGGTCGAAACGTCGGTAATAATGAAATACTAGTTTCATTTCAACCCCATTACATTCTCCTACGAGAAGGTCCACTGCGTGGAAACTAACCATTACTAATAACCATAGAGGAGTTCATCGAGGAATCATTTTTAAATAATTTTTAATAATAATATACTTAGTATACTAACAAGGGACTCGAGTGTTTTCTCGGTGTTTTGTTAATCGCCCAGGGAAATTATTGCTAGAGGGATTAACCCACTTAGTCCTGTGTTTTATACAGGGTGTTTCAGAATAAGATGCTGATCCTTAAGGGTGTCAATCCTTACGCGATTTTAAGAAGAAAAGTTCAAATAAACATATGTCCTAAACCTCTTAACTTTTGATCTACAAGGTGTTCAAGTTTTAAGAAAAAAAACGTTTTTTTATCATAACTTTAATATCTTTATAGATATTTTAATAAAATTTGGCATATGCCTTCTAAGCTACAACAGCTATTTTTGATTTAGAAATTTTTAATTTTTTATTCAGTGGTTATTTAATGTTAGTTCTTTTATTTTAATGTTAAAATTATTATGTATTAAATAATCAATAATTATTTGCCAAATCTTTTTTACGCGAAAATATATCTATAAAGATATTAAAGTTATGATAAAAAATGTTTTTTTCTCAAAACTTGAACACCTTGTAGATCAAAAGTTAAGAGGTTTAGGACATATGTTTATTTGAACTTTTCTTCTTATAATCGCGTAAGGATTGACACCCTTAAGGATCAGCATCTTATTCTGAAACACCCTGTATATTGTTTTATGCTCTACAGTACGTGCGACGTATAATAGAGTACCTACATTGAAAAAAAAATTAGAAAAACATGAATTTAAGTTAAAGAAAATATAAATTTTACCTCTACCGTTGTATAATAACAATTATTCAAATGATTATAAATAACAAATCAGCAAACTTGATACATAAATGTTCATGATAGACCCATATACTCGCCCATATACCTAGATAGACCATAAGTTAATAAAAAAATAGATACTATAAAACGTCAAAATAAATACGTTTAAGCATTATAAAGTTGTTTGAGGTTATCCAGAGTCAGTGATTTTTTACCTACGTTGTTATACAAACACCATGTTTACTTTACTTTAAATACCTTGGGATTGTAACACTATTTGAACTCGCTTGAGATTTAAAATGGAACTTTAAAAGTTTAAAAGGGGAACTTAACTTAAGTTGACTTTGTTGAGTCCCTAGAGTGCACAAAAATGGTTTAAAATGAACAATTTGGAAAAAACAGTTTCTGAAAAAGGAACATACTCTTCAGAAGCTGTAAGGATGATGATTTCTCATAACCTAAAGGTAGTAGAATACGCAAATTTGGTGAAACATTGTGTTAAGCTATACAAAAACGACAAAAAATTGTAACACAAAATCCACGTCCTTGGAAGAGAAAACGTCGTAACAAAAAAATTTGGTTTAAACACTCAAACTACCATCTTCGGATTATGTTGACTATGCCTAGAATAGGTTGAGATAAATCAGTTTTTTGAACTTGTATAAATCAATGCGAACAGACATTCCGACAATATTCCATCCTTATCTCTTTCAAGTTTAAAACCAATATATAAATATTAGTAACTGTCTATTTTCCTTTTTTAATTAAAAAGAAAGAATACGGTAGAGGTGAGGGACGGTGGATTTAATCAAATGTTCGATAGAACGATTCTTTTTACTTATTTTCTAGGAAAAGCATGAGCATTTCAACCATTTCTATAAGTAAAGAAAATTGTATAGTTTAAACAATCAGCCACCTGTGATTTATTGCCTAAAACCATTAAAACTAAACGTAGTTTCAAATCAGCTAATTTGTTTATAGGTCCTCTTTAACACTTTTTTGAACAAAAAAACTGTAATTCATTTGGTAATAATAATAATTCGAGCAAGTGAGTATAAAAAAACACAAATGAACATTGAAATATTAAAGTCAGTAACTTTACTTACATAAATCACTTGGTTTTTGTTTAAATTTATATGGGATTATAATGTGCGCAAGCATGAACAAGCGCAAAGATTCGCATAGAGTGAATGCCGAATTAATGAATACATTTTATAACCGCAAAATTTTAGTAGTATTTGAATATAACTCACTCACATCCAGAAGCTAATTCTACATTACTTTTCATCAAAAAACCGGTACCTTAAAATTTCCTATGAAAACTATTTTCCCCTTTTTACTAAATATAGAATTTTACAATCTTAAGTTCAGTTCGTAATAATAGATATTTGAAAGTTTATGACGTTATCTTAGTGTTACAGTTTTATATGTGTGCCTATAAATTAATAATTCAATAACAAGTTCAAACAGTAACCAAAGCGACCAAGTAGTCAGTCAATGCCAAATTACAAATAGATTACATTAGAAGAAAGTGAATAACACCAACACGAAAATCAATAAATGTACGTAGAAATCCAGAAGGTTTCTCCCATTAGACAAGTGGAATAACCAAGTTATTCGGTCAGAGCGGCTTCCCGGCAAATTTTAATTAAATCGTATTATTTCAGTTCTTATTTCCCGAACGTTGTTTACAGTTCGTTAAATTGTAGACTTGAAATAACAAGCTTTCGTATTGTGATTTTCTAAAAAATTAATCTGATTTATTTATACAAATAAAATTTTAATTATTAGAACTTTACAATTTCTAAGAAAAAAATAACAATGAATAACTGGAAAAGTTGAAATATCGTAATAGTCTGATACGCAAAGGGGTTGGACTTTACCTTAGGTGCATGGATTTTTTTGAGGTTTATTATATGTCGAACGAAATTGAATCGTCTCCTGAGTTCAACGATGTGCTTGATTTTTTCGGAAACGACCCCTTAAAAAGTTATCGGGGTGTGAAAAAATATCTAACGTTAAGTGTATGTGAAATTTTTGTTTAAGTTTGTCTTTGAAATTGTTATTATGAATGTAATTTTTTTAAAGAAAGGAATTGCAATAACTGTAACCTACCAACCAACAGCGTCTACCTCCGATCATATGAAAACATGTAATTTTTTTAAAGAAAGGTTACAAACCTACGAACCAACACCGTTTACCCCCAATCACATGAAAACAACTTAAATTGGTTAGAACAAATTTACGTGAAAAAGAAGTTTGTTTTTGAAATTGTTACTGTGAATGTAATTTTTTAAAGAAAGAAATTGTAATAACTGTAACCTACCAATCAACACCGTTTACTCCCTATCACATGAAAACAACTTAAATTGATTAAATTTCGTGTTCAGGAAAATAATTCAAGTTGAAAAAAAAAATTTTTATTATTCTCAAAAAAAAAATGCCCGTATACTTATATTACTAAGTATTCAAACCCCTTTTAAGAGTTCGTTTCCGAAAAAAATCAAGCGCACTGTTGAACTCAGGAGACGACTCCCATATATAGTAACCCCAAAAAAAATCCATGCACCTAAGGTAAAGTTGAGTCCGCAAAGGCATAAAAATACATTTTTTCAAGTACTTTTTTCTTAACGTTAGACAAAATTTTATGGTTAAACAAAAAGTAACTAGGGTACAGACTACAATTTGGAATAACGTTGAAGTTGACTATCATCACGAATGTGCTCTTTCCCTGAAACATTCTCTAGTGTACTATAATTTTGCAAACATTTTTATATAGTAGGAATAAAAAACAAGAGTATCGTAAATGCAACTGCTGGTTACGCAACCCTCCTGCTCTTCGTCAAAACAAATTCAAAAGAAAGTTAAATTTTTCGGAAAATGGGATAAATTGGGATTGATTGTACGTTAAAATTTTCCCAAAACTCGCTTGGTTTACACAATGGCAAGCTTATCAAACACCTTGTGTAAGTATTGAACAAAATAAATATTTGGTATTTTGATATAAAGTACTTTTTTAAACACAGTTTAGCAAACGGAGAAATAATTCCCCACAAAACAAATATTTATATTTGCCGAAAACAAGTTGCAGTCATTTTATTGACTTTATATTACGGGCGTTACGGGTAAATATATTCGGTATTGTACGAATTATTTTATATTGAAACATCGTAATGTTTAAGTGTTCTAAGTACCGCTTAGAGATTTATCTGATACAGTACGCTGCAAAATTATTGAGGCATGACTTAGTCCTTGAAATAAAATAATGTATAAAATAAAGGTCGACACGGTATCAAATCAAAAATCTTTATCCAAAATTATTGTGATGGCCAAAAGCAGATTACTCGTTTCTCATCTCTAGAAAGAAAAATGCGATTCACAAATCTAGAATACATACATGAAAAACTAGAAACAGTTCGCTTTTTTTTCTGTTTTTGACACTGTAATTTGGTATCAAGCCAATTCTTTTGAATGGTGTCTCTTATACGTGAAAAAAGATGTAATAAATAAAAATTATTGGACATTGGCCACATTTATAATGATGTCACAAATGCAATGGAGCTTTTTTTTAATAATGAAAGTTGGCTTCGACTTATTAAACCGAGTAAAGAAAATGTCAACACATTACCAAAGACATATCAATTAACTTTCTAATTAAAAAAAACTAGTAATTGATTATAAATAGAAATCGTCAGTGCAACGCACTTTCCTTTTTTTCTTTGTTTTGTAAATCCTTGCCATCTATCTATGAAATTTTCTCGTAATTGAGCTTGGAAGACTTAAATTAAATGCAGTTGAGCGACTGCAGTAAGAAGAAATTGAAGCGAAACGACGGCTTTTAATTACAAAGTGCAGTCAGTCATGTTGATGTTGAAGATGGATATCAAATGCATTCAGAGGAAATCGCAATCAACTGTATTTGTTGTTCAAGAAAAAAAAATGTTTTTTGCGTGTTAACGTTGGAAGTGCGTGTTCGAGGTTAATAAACGACTTTCCGTAGGTATCAAGTTTATTAATGATTATTTCATTAACATTATAACAACATGAGCGAATGCACTAAAATTCGCTCGGATTCACAATATACTCACGACGTGGATTTATGAAAGAAATAAAAAATATTAGGGAAATACAAACGCAAACAATAGCGTTATTAAAACTAATACTTATTTGATTTAGTATCAGCCCCTTAGAAGTTTTAGCAGATATTCAGTTTGTGAACGTGACGTTTAAAAGAATACGGTACTTTATGATGAACACACTTCAAAAGTCAATATCGGAATAAAAAATATACTTGGCGATCGGTGCGGTGTGACCCAGGATTCTAATATTATGATTTATTTTTTCATTTTTCATATGTTTTCTTAGCTTGCTGTCGATTTTAACCTAAAGTGCAAGAACAAAATAGACCTTATTGCTTTCTAAGAGATACAGATGAAAATTTACATGAAATTATAGTTAGACGAACTAAACGAATCGATTTTTCAAATTTACTAACAAACTAACATAGCTACTTAATTTCTCAGCAAATCCCAAAAATGTACTACTACTAAACCGTATTTGCATATATGGATAGAGTTCACTATACAGGGTGCGAACGTAGCATGTCCAAAACGTGTTCTGCACTAAAGCAACTTTGTCGACAAAAGCTACTAATTATCGAAATTTTCCTGGAAACGAATATTTTATAGGCGTAACACGTAACCGTCAGATTTGGGAAAATCAAAATCTTCAAGCAAGGAGACTGGGTTCCAACAGAAATTTAGTTTTAACGTGTTATTAAGAATTAAAATATAATCAATTGTGTTACCGTAAGTATATGACGGAACCTTAACCTCTCAGCTTTATGTGGACGATAGTAACCCATTTTTTGGACAATTTACCACTGTTGCAGGAGAGGTCAAACATACTAAATCATGCATTTGAAGATAAGTGGATTGAACTACGCGCCCCTTGATTTTGGACAGCTAGAAGCCCATAAATATAAGAAACAAAGTGTAAAAAGCCTGTAAATACACGAGAAGAGATAGAAATCAGAGTAAGAAGAAAGAAAGGCGTAATTTTTCGAAAGTAGTTACGAAAAGTAAAATTTTTGCCCACTAGTCAGATTGTTTTGACATTCTATTTGAAAATGGTAACCGTGGTAACATTACAGTAACACTCGATTAGAATTCAAAATAGGTTTAGTTCTTTTTAAACTATTTTTTCAAAAAATCATTCGTTTCATCACTGGTAACATAAGTAGCTAATTTGTAACGAACTATTCATTACATATTATAATAATTTTGGAAATTCACAGTTAATTTCCACACCACCATGTGGTAGAGTAAACGGCCCTGCGTGTTTACTTTCTTTTAAATTCGTTCACATTTTCCTATGTCCCGTTTTCCGCATTCAGAATCTAAGATTGAATACATATTATTCCTTTATCTTTTTGTCAGTTTGGATCACGACTTCTTGTGTACTCCTGCACAATTCACCACCGCAAAATTCGTACAAAATGGAGCATTTTAATCCAGCTTTCCTATAACTGCTCTAACGCCGTTATTTCTTGAAATTGAAGTAATTGGATTTGTCCATTGGTACCACATTGGCAGACACTTCGCCCAATTAATGGCAAGATAATATTAAAATTCAATGCAATACAATTTACCATTTTATAGTATGTTGATAAGTTAAAATGTTAACGTTATAATTTTTACCGAATTTACATCGACAAGATTAATTTGAATGATTTTTTGGAAGAATGTTCAAGTATTCGCCGGTTGTCAATTGTTATACATATCAGACTTAGAAACAAAAGTGTTCATGAAAACAAATGCAAAGAATTCGCACTTATAATCTAGGATGGCGGACCAAGCCGACCTCTCTCACGGTCGAAAGCTTGGAGATCTACAAGATAAAGTTGTTGTTTCATTCAATTTTATTTTCGACTAAATAATGCTTAGACATAATAGATAAAATAAGAATTTAAACCAAATTCTATTATTTAAGGTATAATTGGAAGATGCTTAAAATTGAAAAATTACAGTATGGAACCAATACAAGTATCGGAATATCTATTTGAAGGATTAGTACGTAACTGTTAAATCATTATACAGGGTGAGTGTTTAGTGCGTATTTGTTCTATAGCGCCTTAGCTACTTATCAGAAAAAAATATGTGCCACCCCAAGTTGTTGGTAACTGTTTTTGGGGTTTCTAAAAATATCAGTAAATATACAGGGTTTCATATCTTCTGAACAGAAACTAAATTTCTTATTTTAAATAAAACACTCCATATATTTTGTTTTTAATTCGAAAAGAACACAAAGTCAAAAATATGTAACGCACCCAAAGGTATCGTAGATATTTGCCGTAATAAGAGGAAAATTACAGTTGGAAAGGTGGGAAGGAGCCTACAACTTTTTCATATGGTATACCTGAATTTAATTTTTGGCATACCGTAAGTACATAGAGGAGTCTAACTTCTGCAATTAAAACAGATTAGAAAATAATATACCAAGTATTACATTTTCCACGTTACAATTTGGACTTTTAACTGCAGAAGATTTTTAGAACATCCTGGATTTTTTGTGTCCAATTATGTGAAATTAAATTATCTTTTCTTCTGATATATTCTGATATGCCAGAAGTTTTGAAATTAGGCTTACACCTTAAAAAATCAAAAAACTGTTTTTAATTTAAATGAGCTATAACGTATTATTAAACAGCGCGAACACATTTTCAATAACAACTTCAGTAGCATACATAATAACAACAATAAAAATATCTATTAACAATTAATTACTCAATAACCCATTATTTGCCGAACGCTTATTTCCTATGCATAACTCAATTCTTTTTCTAAATGACCGCTATACATTTTCCAACATTTCCATTGTAATTGTACAAAAAGGATATCGAATTTTGATTTTTAAACCTTCTAAATTTTTGGAAATTTGTCTTTAAATTCCCCAAAGAAAGAAATCCAAACAACTTAGACCAAAGACCTTGGAGGCCAATTGACTGGACCCCGTCCAATCCATTTATTGAAAAATGTTATCCAAAAATCGGCGAACAATTCGATTGTAATGTAGTGGAGCCCCACCTTGCATAAACCACATGCGCCTGATTACATCCAATGGCACGTTTTCGAATTCACAATTTCTTCGAAGAAATAAGGACCAAGTATGTGATGTGTTTTTCCAGATTCTGGACGCTAACAAACAATTCTATTACATTTTCTTAACAAATAAGTCATATTAGTAGAGAGTAAAACAAGTAATTAAATGCGATTGTCAAAGCTATTGAGAAACTGACTATTTGTTACTTAACTTTGTCAAAGTCTTCTTTGTACCAATTAAACTCTACTCGGTGTTGTTCGACATCCTCTATGAAGTATCTATTTTAAACATAGCAAGCCATATTTTTGTTAAAACTAATTAACAAATATAAATAATTTCGAATTTTTCGATTAAAAATATACGGCTAATTTTATATGCAATTTTTGAGCTAAATCCTGGTAAATGTGTTTTCTGGAGAGAATATTATAAATATCTGAACAACTGATAACTTTAATTCCTGCAACGGCCATAAGGTACTATAAGAAAGATAATTTAATTTTACATAATTGGGCATAAAAAATACAAGGTATTCTATTAAAAACAAAAGTTTTTGCTGTTTCAAGTTAACTAAATGTGACGTGGAAAATGTAACACTTGGTATAATATTTTCCAATCTGTTTTAATTGCAGAAGTTAGACCACTCTAAGCTATGGCAAAAATTAAATTCAGAGACACCATAAGTTATACCAAAGTTATAAGGCTCCTTCCTTCTCTTATTATGTTAAATATCTACGATACCTTTGGGTTTAGCATAGGGTGCAATACATAGGGTGATATTTAAAATAAGAAAATTAGTTAATGTCCAGGATATATGAAACACCCCGTATATTCATTAATATTTTTAAAAAATACCAAAACACGTTACCAACAACAAATTTTTTTCCTGATAAGTAGCTAAGGCGCCATAGAGCAAATAGCACTAAAAACATACCCTGTATAAAATTTTTTACGAATTTCTTTAATAACACGTTTTGACAAATTCGGACATATACAGGCAGGTGTAACACAAAGAGTATTGATTAGAAGTAATGGAAGACAGAACTTTTTTAGAATTTCTAAATTACACGAGTAGTGTTTCTGAGAAAGTTAAGATCAAATATAATAAAACCGTGAAAGTGGCATTTCCGGTTATACCGAAACTGGAGTTCTTGATTATTATAAATAAAAACTAATATTTTTTTATTTCATTTTCGAATTTTGCGGTAAATTTTAGATAGAATTTGTGAACCATAATATGTTATATCTAAAACTAACCATTTTTGTAATATTTTTAAAATTTTATCTAAACACCAACTTCTCAAAAAATAACGATATTTCTATTAATAATAAACTGTAACCAGTGGACAACCAGTCCTTGCAAATTAATCAATTACGTTAACTTAATTCCTAACTCCTACAAGGTGTTCTAAACTCAGACGCTAACATTCCTAATTAAAATCGATTACAAGTTGCTTATTTTAAATAGAACACTCTGTATTTTATGATGTTTTCTGATGTACTTTCTATACAAATTCGTTTGGTTGGCATTCCCTATACGTAAATTTAATCGTTTTAGGAGTATTTAGTATTTGTGTATTACTGCAAATAAATTAAATTCAGTAGTCCGGTTGCTTGCAATGACTTGTTTATTTACATACGGATTGTTTTGACACTAGGTATGTAAATAAACAAATCATGACAACCAACCGGCCTACTTAAATTAACTTGTTGTAGTAAAACAATAATTACACAAATACTAAATATTTCTAAAACGGTTAGATTTAGGTATAGGGAATGTAAGATACCACACAAATTTGCATTAAAAAAATGCTTCAGAAAATATTATAAAATACGTTTTAAAAATAAGTAACTTGTAAATAACGCTCTTAACTAGGCATGTTGGTTTCTTAGTTTAGAACACCCTGTATGAGTTGTCGATTAAGTTAACGTCAAGGATTAATTTGCAAAGCCTGGTTGTCCACTGGTTACAGTTTAAACTCAGTAACTTTATTAATATTAATAATGAAAATATCGTTATTTATTGAGATAAAATACAAATATTTCAAAAAATGGATAATTTGAGATACAGCATATGGTAGACAAATTCAATCTAAAATTTACCCCAAATTTCGAAAATGAAATAAAAATTAGTAGTTTCCATTTAAAATAAGCAAGATGTCTCAACTTCCAGTATAACCGGAAGTGCCAACTACATGATATTATTATATTTTAACTTAACGTTCTCGAAACACACTACTGGTGTAATTTCAAAGTTTTGTCATCCGTAACTTCTAATCAAAACTCTTCGGTATACACCCTGTATAAGATATATGTAGATTCGTTAGATTTCTCTAAAGCTTTCATAAGATTGACCACGATTTCGTTCTCAAAATCTTAATACTTACAGGTTTTAATAAAAAATATGGATTACTCAGAAAATATATTCATTTATAACTCGTTTATAACATTGGATTAAAGAATATGTTCATTTTGGTTACCATGCATATCGATACAAATATGTCCAAAAAGTTTAGTTTTTTTTCTGAATTTCTGTAGGCAGTTTTATATTTATTAAATTTAAACTCCTGCTGGATGTTAATGTTAACCTTTTTTTTCCCAAAAATTGTGAGGCCTTCTGGTAGGTGTGGAAGTCAAGGGTCAAATTATGACTTTAAGTGCCGACGTTTTCGTCAGTTGGCCTGACCATTTTCAAGGCTATAACAATTTTTGGAAACAAGAAGTTTTTTATTTATATTGGAGCACCACACAATTAAAGCCTCTTTTATGTAAAATGTCTTTGTTTTTAGATTTTTAGACACTTACAAAAGGTGTCTTATGTCTATAATCCACCTTCCGCAATAGAACAAAACACATATAATATAACTTCAATTATAATACTCTTTGGTATAACATAAGCATTATCAAAAAAGTAAAACTACCTCTACACTTCTTAACTTTGAAGGCAGGGTTACTATATGAATGAAGGTATATGAGTGAACAGAAAAAAAAAGGATTTGTGACGCATGAACAATCAAATTAGAATCAAATAAGTACCAGCATAAAAATGACCAGACCTTAATATTATAAATTAAACACATCAAACAGTTTTCGTGAAGCTAGATTTTAAATACTTAATCCACTTTAACCTACTTCCTGAATACACAAAATTAATAAGCACTGCCAACTACAGAGTGTAAACAAAAGATCGACTAATTCAATTTAGTAAGAAGGCGGTTAAATATGCAACAAGCCTGGATTAAAACATCGAAAATGTCCCTAGGATCTAAAGAAATTCATCGATTTGCATAATACGCCGCGTAAATACAAAATACCATCAAATGCGTTAAAATAGTTACCGAGAAGGAAAAGTACGTACCTACACAAAATGAGCACACGTATAAGACGAGGTTAATTTTGGCGAGCAATTACTTTATAATGCAAAGCAAGGTGTATGTAAAATGCGTCTGACTTTCACAATATTGTACTTTAAAATAGGAACGTGCAAACAGACGTAGATGATAATTACCCAAACGTCAAGTTAAAAAAAAAGTAATGGCAGTATGTACATAAGTAAAATATGCAAACCAAATTGAACCGTTTAAAGTACGGTGCATTAGAGTAATAATTTAGGTCAAACGTATCGATTAAATACTTAGTTCATGACATAAATTATTTTTTCGTAACTTTACATCAGCCATTGACAGTAAATGTCAACGGCCCCCTTATCGAAGTTCCCATTTCTTTTTTGAAAATTGCGTAGACCAATATTATAAATAGACTTGGGAGTTTTTCACAACACCTTACCAGATGTGTCGGCATTGCGCTTCCGTATTTCTTCGAAAAAAAATTTTTTTGATGTTTAATTAGGGGGCGGAATTAAGCAGTAACCAGAGTTTTTTCCCAGTTAATAGCAGTAACGTCAATTTCCGAATAACAAGGGTCATCATTATCTGGAATAATTCAAGCTTGCTTTAATGATCTTAATATGGTGTTAATTAATTAATTAAGCTTAACCTTTGGTGACATTTTTTATTATTCATTGTATAATTCTTGTTTCTATTCGCAGTACATTACGCAAATGTTGTGCAAGAGCCGATAAAAAATTATTACCGCAATTTAATACAAATAAACTTTATGACTTCAATTAAAATAAATAAGACTATTTAATTTCTCTATTAGTCTAGTTTTGTTCCCACAAAATTAAATGTATCCGGATTTTCACTTTTTCCTTTTTAACTCTAGTATCTTAAAATGTGAACATTGAACATATGTTCGTTGTTAATTTTTTTTAATTCTAATAGATCAACAGTTGTTTGAAGAATAAATTAGGTCGGCATCCTGTGAAATAAAAAAATTGAGAAAATTTTTATGATTTAGGATGTAGTTATGAAATTAATAAGAGGAAACAAATATAATTTTAATACTATTTAATTAAAACTTGATTAAAATAAACTTTGTCATTAATTACGTAGAAAAAGAAGTTACGGTACAGTGCACAGCAAGGAATCTAAATAATTTTTAGGGACTACTATTCCCATTTAAAACCTTGTTTTTGACCATTTTTGTCAGGTAGTCAAATTTCTTAATGTAGTTTCAATTCATAAAAATGACTTAGTGTAATCGAATGAATTGAACCGTAATATCTGCAGCATCCATTTGAAGAAAAAGAAAACTCCAAAAACTGCACAAAAAAATATAACCGAACTATGTATCATTGTGATACCCATATCGGGTAGTTCTTTGTATTTTAAAGTGTGAACACGATCTAACCCATACTACCTACCAAATACATTTATCCACTTAAGGTATGTACGGTCGTCTTTCTTTAAATTCGATATCGCTCGTGGAATAACTAAGTGTATTCTAATAATTTATTTTACATTACGAAATATATAAAGTTTCTAAAATATTATTGGAAGCTGTGCGTTTTATCGAAACATCAAACATTTTCCCTCAACTTACTTATAGTATCCCGTTTTATGAATTTTGTCTTCCTTAAAGTCCTATCGATAATGAATATTTTACCAAAAATGAACTAAACATTAATATTATTATAGTCCGTGGGCCCGTGACATAATGTGTCGGGAAACTTGTATGTCAGCTTTTTAGATAATGCTATGCAACGTGCAGATCAGCGACATGAGACCCAAAAAAGTTCACCGTTAGATTTGGACCCATACAATATTGGATGCAATATATTTTTTAAATTGTACGTCAGCTTTTTTGCAGACAGGTTTCTAAGGTATGGTTTAGTTACTAAAGCCAAAAAAGCTGACGTTTTTACGCAGACCCAAACATTCAGGCCCATACAATTCTCATTGCAATGCGCATTGGCAATTGTATCGTCACCTTTTTTGTAAATTGCTTTTTCTCGATGAAGTATCATCGAATTTCAAAAAGCTGACGTTTTGGTTGAAGCGGTGAAAAGTTAAAAGGAAAATAAATCCAAAAAATGTCATAATTCTGTTTTTTTTAATACCATGCCCCTCAAGTATCAATTCGATTTAAAAGAAAGAGAAATTGTTGGGATTATTGGTATACAATGTTTAACCCACGTCAAATTCAGAATTGATTTTCCGGAAATTATTAAATTATTTAAAAGACATCTCGATAAATATTTTTTTTAGAACTCTTGAGAAAAGTTCGATTTTTTTCATAAATAATTAAATTATTTTCAACTGAATTATCGATAAATACTGTTTTTGCAAATATAAATTTCACGTTTAGGCTACACCGCACATTCACCCACTTTCTCTTGAAAACTGTCGGTTCCAATGAAACTGGGCGGATTCATGCTCAATATTACAACTTCTCAATTTTCCGGAAATTTTTCTAGACACCACGTTCTCCAAAATTTGCCGGTGTGTGTAAAAACGACTTAACAATTCTTTAATCCTGAGATTATTGCTTGCTAGTTGCGACTGTTTACAATCGAATTTTTAAAATTAAAAAAAATACTACTTTAGGATTTTCCAGACGATTTTCCGGTCAATTATCCCATAAACTTCTGCGCATCTAAACAGTTTACGCAAAATAAAAAAATAATTGATTTTTTACTCTTGAAAATTTCTGCTCACAAGCTGGAAAAATCAAAAAACGAATTTTCTGAGATACGAGCAATTTCCTTATCAACCGTCAACCTGTGCAAAAAAAATTTTTACTCCCAAAAATTACTGAGAAAACTTGGAGTTGAAAATCCAAGAGAAGCATTTATTATATTATTAACGAAAAAAATAACAATTTTCCGATTTTCCGGAAAATCAATTCCGAATTTGACGTTGGTTTACGTTGTGTACCAATAATCCCAACAATTTCTCTTTTTTTTAAATCGAATTGGAACTTGAAAAGCAGAGTATTAAAAAAAGAATTGAATTATGACGTTTTCCGGATTTATTTTCCTTTTAACTGTTCACCGCTTCAACCAAAACGTCAACTTTTTGAAATTCGATGATATTTCATCCAGAAAAAGCAATTTACAAAAAAGCAATTGCCAATGCACATTGCAATGAGAATTGTATGGACCTGAACGTTTGGGTCTGGATAAAAACGTCAGAGGTAATCACAGAATTTGACCACCGTACTTACAAAACCAAAACTTTGTTAAATTTTTTTAACGAAACCTAATTGATTGTCGTTCAATTTCGCCTTTCCTTAAAATATTTCTGGATTCCGTTGCAACACGCACACCCTAGACAACAACAAGTGGTGTGGAAGTACTGTGTCAAATCAAAAACCGTTTTAATACGGAAGCCACAACTGATACTGATTACACGAGTACAGTTTAGGTACTTTGAAAATGGTTTTTCTCTTAAGAGGTCCGGTAAATTGAATGGAGAAGTTAATAATGAAATCAAGGATAGTTTAAACAAATAGTCCCATCACCCCAAAATTTGCAGTGCCAATACTAAGAAGTGTCTTAGCAGACTCACACCTATAAGCAGAACAAAAAGAGAATGAAGGCGGATTTGATAAAGGACAGCGTTCGCGTTGTAAGTTAATTTGTTTGAGTCATTGATCCATTCACTAGCAGATGAGAATTGTTTGTTCTTTAAGTTATTCACATAAACCTGGTTCTCAACCTTACCTATTCTAATTTTAATCAAATTTGGTTTCCCACCCTAATCGTGGGTGAAACATCCCCTTTCGAACAAAAAACTACCCCTGGCGAGAACTCGTTAAAAGTTTACGTCATTTAACTTCTAAATAGTTGCTCGGACGACAAAATATCATTAGACTAAAAATATTCGCTATAAAATTTTGCATAAAAAAAGCTTTATACAGGGTGATTCATAACTATTTGAACATAGGGTAAGGGCGGGTTATTTAGGCTAAAATATGACCATAAGACCCAATATTCCTTAATAAAATATTGCTGTAGAAAAAGGTACAGAGCGTTAAATTAAATTTTTTTTTCATTTTTTGTTAATAATTTGACTGTAAATTTATCAATTCTTATCAAAATTGGCAGAAAGGCATAACTATAGATAGACCAAGAAAATTATTTTATCTACTATTTTACAATTTGTTGTAGGGGGCGCCACGTGAATGATTCCTGATGATGAAATCGACTAATAACTTTTTTTGAAAAACATTTTTTATCTAACGCCTTGTATCTTTTTCCTCGGCAACATTTTATTAAGGCATATTGTGTCTTATGATCATATTTTGGTCTAAATAACCCGCCCTTAGCCTATGTCCCAATAGTTATGGATCACCCTGTATACCATAAAGCTAATTCTTATAGAATTCTCGCAATTATTTGCGCGCGGAAGCGATTGTTTTCTTTGCGCGTTTCACTTCTCTAAACATTGAACTCTAATTGCGAAAATTTTATAAGAATTACTTTATGCTATATAAGACTTCTTTATGCAAAATTTCAAAAAAAATATTTTTGGTCGTTACCATTTTTTGCGTAAAAACGACGGTTTCGTAGTTATTTGCTTGCAAAAGCCTATTTATAATCACAATTTTATAATAATTTTATATAATTTTTTAATATTATAATACGAATTAGCTTTATGGTATACCAGACCTTTTTATGGCGAATATTTTTAGTTCTATGATATTTTGTCGTCCGAGCAACTATTTAGAAGTTAAATAAGAAAAACTCCTAACGAGTCTACGCCAGAGATAGAGAGATAGTTTTTCTTCCAAAAGGAGATGTTCGACCCACAACTAGGGTGGGAACTTTTTTCCCCTTATTTCTAACCCTGTCGAGAATTCACTGTCCAAAAATCAAAACTTTATGAATTATTATTTACGAAATGTCTAAAGTAACTGGACTAAAATAGCAGTACAGTGAAGAGAGTAGTGCGACTATTTGAAGAAACTGACAGTGTATACAAGCGTCCGAAGCAGGTTCAACAAAACCAGAATATGGAGAATGCCAACGATGAAGAAATCAATGTACTTGCTGCTGTGCAGCTCAATCCTAATATTAGCATTCGACAACTAAGTATCGACTGTGGTGTAAATAGACAAGAATTTTGTGAAACATTAATGGAGATATGCAATAATGATATGAGTTTTGTTAAGAATATGTGCTTCACCGATGTACCGTTCAATCTTAATGGAGCACCAAACAACCCAAACCTTCGTCATTGGAACACTAAAAACCCTCATTTATTTGTACCAGCACACACACAATATTCCCAAAAAGTGAATGTTTGGGCTGGAATATTCTCTAATGCCATAATAGGTCCATTTTTTATTAAAGGGACACTTACTGCAAATAAGTATAGAAAATTGATGCAGCAAGTTTTAACCGCATTGGAACAAGTAGCTGAAGAAGATGTAGTTGTGATTGATCGGTGTCCAGTAAATTCAAATCAAATAAAACAACTACTAAATGAAACTTCCTAGAACCACTAACACATTTATAGATAAGAATTTTTAATACGATTTAAACAAAACATAAAACGACAATCACTTGTAATAAAAAACCGTATTTGAAATTACAACATTTCTTACAATTGTTCTTGAATGGTTTGAAAATAACAATCTTGTTTGTTGACTCTTAAAATAGAAAGTTAAAAAAGAAATAGCAAATTAAATTAAAAATCTTAATCGGACATCTTCTAAAAATGTTCATTAATCCCATGAGTTTCAAATAATTGTTTACGATCAAGAAGCTAAAAATGTATAACATTTTTTTGTTCGGTCATACCTAGAATACTTGTGGAGGTTTTGACGACCCTCTTATTTTAATACGTCTGTGTGTTTCCAAAAGTTATGTAGTTATAGATCTTCTGAATGCTACTTGGTGCAAAAAAAGTGGCAGATCAGTGGATAATCCAATTTTTTTCCACGTATATTGATACGATACTGCCCTATACTTTGGTAACTACAGTTTACATCTCCCATGTTCTCATTATACGCCTTGATTAAATTTGGTTGATCTATGTAAATCTATTTCTTGCGAGTCTGCGAGGACCGTTGTGCCTTATTCAGGGGAAAAACTGACAGAACATTCGATGCAATTCTTATGACATGACATTATTATCATGCCAAAATAATCTCCTTACCGGTTAATAGATAGTCAAAAGCTCCTCTCTCCTGTTTCTTCAGTACTTTTTGAGTAACTGGAGAACAGAGAGGTATTCGGTTATTACGCATCGTATCGGTTACAACTTTTCGGGTTACAGAAGAGTACCCAATAAGAAGTAAAATGTAGCAAAACATCTCAGCTGAGTAATGTCGCCAATTCGATTTTTCTGTACCTTAATTAGCTCGTAATCGAAAAATAATTTGAAATAATCGGACGGGGTTTATTATTGATTATATAAATAGGTTCCCACCGTGAAAAGTCCGCCTGGAGGTCTTCTTTTGTAAAATAAAATTGCTTCATCTTTTTGGGTTTATTTTGTACAAAGCTAAATAATGATTTATCGACATCGCTGTCCCAGTTTTCCGAATCTCTACACTTTTTATCATGGTAATCATATTAAAATTTAACATTCATGTAACACTACATACGTCCTACGTTTTTATCTTACGGAGTTAACAGTGGCATAAAATAATAACTGGTAAAACTACCTTTCGAGTTTCAACTTTCAAGGTAACATAGTCTTTGACCGTAAAGTATACAAATACTGCTCATCATATCCTGAGAGAGATTACACTTTAAACAACAGTATAAAATAGGTATGTACGGATTTGTTCTTGCTCCAAAACTTACTGTTTTCAAAATCAACTACTTTCAGCAAAACCTGATTCATTCCATTATCACTCTTCGAAATTCCTTAGCCTTAAATGGTTTAGTTTTTTAGCAATAAAATATTAAAACAAATACCATCAATCGTAATGTTGCAGTGCAATATGCTAATACCAAGAGATGTCTTAGCAACCACATAACTGACGACGGATCAAGAGAAAAAAAGACTAATCTAGCAGATTGTAAGTTAATTTGTTTCAGTCATTGATCAATTAGATTAACAGGAGAAAATGTTGGTTTTAATAGAGCCCACATCCCCAACAACCCTGCAGTATGATTTAGTGTCAGCAGCTTCTCGGCTCGAGAAGGGCGAGTTTTAAATCAAATTTAAATCAAGTGCGTGAAGTACACAAGCATGTAAACAATTCTGCACGCAAGTGTTGCACACTATACTATTTCTACAACCATACCATTAAAAATAAGTTAATAAACATAACATTGATGTAAGACAATTTATGATTTTGATGTTTCACACGTCAAAAAAGGCTGTTGCTAAAAGACAGTTCCCTATAAATTGTTTCATTAGTTGATTAGTGCGTAAAATAAATATTACAAAAATAGCATTGCATTCGATTATATTTCACGCACCGGTATAAGAAATCAAATTTTACACATTTTATTTCAAACAATCGAATATATTTAAAGATAGAAACCTCACGGATAATTATAGATTATATTCGTAATTTTTATTTCGTAATCGCTTTCTTAAAATAAATGATTTTTTATTAAATCAAATTCATAGAAGTACCAATGTATTTAAAAAACACAAACTATACATTTTTAGACTCGAACTACAATGGTAAAAATTAAGAGATAAAATTGCGCGTGCTTATTTGTTGCGGATGTTAAAATTCATAACAATAAATCTAATTAATGTTTTGAAGTAATGCCAAATGTTGCGTTAGATAAATCGAGCAATCATAAATACTCTCCGTTCAAAACAAATATTTTAAACAAATCATAAGAGGGTTAGGATGCTATTAAGAAAAAGCGGTTTATGTGTATGTAATCATCTCAAGAATGATATTCAATACCTTTTTTATTATAAGTTGAACTCCATTAAAAATCATTAAAAAAATAATAGCAAGATTAGGTATAGAACTTTAGATGAAAAGGACTACTGATGAGAAATACTGTGTAGTAATAGTAATAGATCACACGACTTATTCACAAAATGCAAATAAGATTTTTTATAATTTTTGAGTGGAGGTAGATTAGTCCAAACTCAACACACAGGGAGTCAATAAGTTCATTTTTAGTTATAAGATAAATTATCTTCTTTCTATCTATCATGGATAAGAATATAGACATCAATAAATTCTTATTAGATTAGTACAAGCTATAGACTACTGTTTTGGCTCAAAAATATTCCTTATTTACAGAAATCGCATGTCCTAAAACAGCAAGTTTTCTATCTCATGGAACACCATTTCTCATTTTGAAAATCCGAAGTCTTCCGAAATGTTGTTTTCACACCACTGCACTATCAGAGAACTTAGAATTTGGACATAAAAAATCAATGTAAGAATTACGATTCAAAATTCACGGATATCCATCTGACAAGAAATATATAAAGAGCGCAGAAAGACACAAGTATACTCTTGGGTATAAATGACAGAATATGATCCGTAGTCCTAGTTTTGTAGAAAAAATAACATCTATGTATGACGTCTACTGGGGATTCGATAATTTAAAAAGATGTATAGTTTCTCTACCTCGTGATAGTGTGGAAATGGGTTAAAGTTTGTCGTATCACCAAAAGTTGAAAAATTATTTTTGAAAAAGCAACTTTTGGTACCTTTAATGGCAGTTCAGGCCGACCTAAGCCAACATCCAAAACTCGAATATTTCATCGGGATATAGAACTGCATAATATGACATAACATGTGAAAATTATTTCTACTCCACCTTTGGCAAACTAAAAACTCCTATTGGCTGGACTATATCAGTAAAAAAATAAAAATTGAAATAAAGCTATGTTTGTACTCCTCAATTTAACCTTAAATGAACTTTCCATCAGATACAAAGTGTATTTGGTCAAATATACAATCGTTTTTATCAAAGGCATTTAACTGTTCTGGTAGAGTTTTGAACCGTGAAACAAAAAATAATTAACATAGTCAAAAAGTTTGGAAAATGAGTTCTTTAGAAGAAAGAATTTGAAAGAACTTCACAAACGTAGATAATAAGTTTAGATTTTTGTGTACACTCATGAAATTTAAAACTTGGACACCACAATTTCTGTAAACAAAAGTTTGCACATTGTGAAGCGGGCTTAAGGGTATCATTTACAATTCTAACAGCAGGTAGTCTCAGCAGGGGTTATCTTATAGAAGGACTGTAGAATGAATCATTACACTAAGCACGTTTTAGAAAATAGGTAATTTACGTTGCTTACTTAATTTTTTCTTTAAAGAATATATTTGAAGGTATCGCTAATTAAACACCATAGCTCGATTAATTATCGAATCAAAATTTTGTTTAGGAAATGTTTACAAAATAAAATTAGAAATAATTTTGATTTAAAAACGTCTACAAGCAATAACTTTTAAATTAAATCAAAAACTAAACATGGTTATTTGGGTTGACTGATTATTACTTATTTTTAAATAAATCTAACCTACTAATTATTGTAAGTTATTAAAAAAATCATTAAACTCTCTATTCATAATATTTAGTCCTTACAAAATGTATATTTTATGACGTTTCATTTTTTTCTGTAGTTAATATAAAAGTGAAAATAAAAACTAAGGCAATTCTTATTGTCAACGTATATATTTAGTTTTTGACAAGAATTTATTACATAATTATAATTAAGATACCAAGTTATAGTTTAAAATTAAATGAAAACTTTTTTTTTAAATAAAGGTATTACTATATAAATAAATATAAGAAATCAATAATGGGTGTGACCTCCATTATTATTGATACATTCTTGGAGGCGTCTGCTCATTGACGCTATCAAGGTATCAATATAATTAATATTAATCGTTTCCCATGCGGTATCAATGGCTGCAATTAGTGCATTACGGTTTACTGGTATAAAAATTTGGCCCTTGTTGTCTTCGGATAACAGCAAGTATTCGAGCCCAAACATTTTCGATAATGATAAAATCTGGGCTTTTTGCTGGCCAGGGTAACAGCTCCAAGTTATTTGCTTCTATCCAGTTGCGCACAACCTGCGAAGTATAGGGTCATCATATCCCGATAGTTAATTATCGAATGTTCCAAGAAAATATGTGTAAATAGTAAATGGAATCTACTAACGTAACGTTAAGTCGTTAATTATAGTTACATAACTCTCCTTTCATAAGATATAGTTCATATTAATATGCTTATTGTAAAGCTTCGTACACACCTGAACAACAAACCAAGGAACAAACAGAACAACGAACCGAACGGCAATCGGAACATTAATTTGGACGGTGCTACGTACGAATTTTAGAACAGATTCGCAAGTCCTGATTGTTCCACGAACGGTTTGCGGCGTTCCCGCAACTTGTCGGTTTTTTCTCCGACATCAAAGAAAATGCGCGCGAATGCGTTTGCAGGTTTGGACGAATCTAAACAAAACGGCGAACAAACTTATGCGGGAGAATTAAATTATTTATTTTTTGTCCTCCCTTTTGTGGGTTTGTTGTGTTTTAGGCAATATTATGGAGTTGACAGAAGAAAAATGTTTTAAATTAATCAGTGTTTAAGAATGCAAGAAAAAATGATGTCCCTATTAGCATCATTTGGGCGGGAAATTTCCAAAAATAAAACTCTTCTTTGTGCGTAAAAATTTGGTTGGCACTATCTTCTTGTTTTCCGCAATTTCTCTTCTCAATAATAAATATATATGAACTGAAAACTACTGAAAATAATTATGGGAACAGCACAAACGTTCCGTTTGTTGTTCGGATTGTGGAAATCATAAAAGATCGTTTGTCGTTCTGTTTGACTTTCGGTTCGTTGTTATGTTTGTTGCTCGGTTTGTTGTTCAGGTGTGTACGAAGCTTTACAACTTAAGCAACAATTTTTGGCGAATAAAGATTAGTTTGTGATGTAATATTAGAAACACAAATTTATATCATATCAAATTTATGACAACTTAAAACTAAGAACGTGTATGTTATTGCTAAGAAATTATTAAGGAAAAAGCGCAATTGCAGTGTAAATATTTATAATTAGATATTTTCGAAAGTTTATAAGTCCTCTATTGTAATCATAATACTTAAAAAAATCCTGTCCATTAGCATTATAAGGAATTGCCTTTACTTTATGAATAAGTTTCAATAACAATAGAATATCCTTGCTTGTTTAATTTACTTCCTTTGAGTCATATTGCTCTAAGGGTTGTTACATTGGTCATTAGAAGTATGTAATAAATAAACAATTACCTACTGTTTGAGAAGGGGTAGTGTGAACCAATAAATAAAGTAAGAAATGTATATTCCATTTAAGTTTAAAATTTCAAGTGTTGTGAAAATGCCACCTCATCTCGGTGCTGATTCGAAAGCGCGGATAGTTTCACGTATGTTAGATATACCAAGAAGCACCGTAGGGCATTACCGAGTAAAATGGAATCACACTTTGGAAAGAGCCATCGGAAGTGGTAGACCTAATGTATCTACACGTGCTCAAGATCTCGAGTTGTTTCATTACGTAACAGAACAACCATTTGCTACATACTCCAGGGCTATAGCAGATACACATTTTCCCGGATGCCGTATAACTGCACAAAAAAGATTAAAGGAGATGGGAATAAAGAAGTATAATGCTGCTGCGAAAGAAGTTCTCAGTGACGAAAATATGAGACGTCGTCTGGAATTTGCAAGGCGATATGTGAACGAACCTTTGGAATTTTGGAATCGAGTGGAGTTCCGCAACGATGGACCACTAAAAGTTTTTAGAATGGAAGGAACTCGTTACGAAAATAATCACATATGTCCTAAAAAACGAAGTGGTTATTTTTCTGTGAATGTGTGGGGTTGGGTTAGCGCGCGGGGTCCAGGAGTTTGTTGGGCTATCGATGGACGTCTTGATTCTGCTGCGTATTTAGATATTTTGGAAACTATTATGAAACCTTCAGTCGAAGTGTTTTATCCAGACGAAGATTATATTTTCCAACAAGTAAGTATTCTTATTTCACTATACTTTCTCCAAAAAATAGTTCGGGATCTGTTGAATTAACATTTTCATAATGTATTTTTGTTGTTAAAGGACAACGCCCCTATTCATACTTCGCGGGTTGTGCGCAATTGGATACGAGAAAATAACTTGGAGCTGTTACCCTGGCCAGCAAAAAGCCCAGATTTTAACATTATCGAAAATGTTTGGGCTCGAATACTTGCTGTTATCCGAAGACAACAAGGGCCAAATTTTATACCAGTAAACCGTAATGCACTAATTGCAGCCATTGATACCGCATGGGAAACGATTAATATTAATTATATTGATACCTTGATAGCGTCAATGAGCAGACGCCTCCAAGAATGTATCAATAATAATGGAGGTCACACCCATTATTGATTTCTTATATTTATTTATATAGTAATACCTTTATTTAAAAAAAAGTTTTCATTTAATTTTAAACTATAACTTGGTATCTTAATTATAATTATGTAATAAATTCTTGTCAAAAAACTAAATATACGTTGACAATAAGAATTGCCTTAGTTTTTATTTTCACTTTTTATATTAACTACAGAAAAAATGAAACGTCATAAAATATACATTTTGTAAGGACTAAATATTATGAATAGAGAGTTTAATGATTTTTTTTAATAACTTACAATAATTAGTAGGTTAGATTTATTTAAAAATAAGTAATAATCAGTCAACCCAAATAACCATGTTTAGTTTTTGATTTAATTTAAAAGTTATTGCTTGTAGACGTTTTTAAATCAAAATTATTTCTAATTTTATTTTGTAAACATTTCCTAAACAAAATTTTGATTCGATAATTAATCGAGCTATGGTGTTTAATTAGCGATACCTTCAAATATATTCTTTAAAGAAAAAAATTAAGTAAGCAACGTAAATTACCTATTTTCTAAAACGTGCTTAGTGTAATGATTCATTCTACAGTCCTTCTATAAGATAACCCCTGCTGAGACTACCTGCTGTTAGAATTGTAAATGATACCCTTAAGCCCGCTTCACAATGTGCAAAGTTTTGTTTACAGAAATTGTGGTGTCCAAGTTTTAAATTTCATGAGTGTACATAAAAACCACCATTTCTTTTTCTATTGTGACGTGACGGCTAAGAAAAAAGGTTTGCAGAAATGGTATTATTTTTTGGCATTAGACGTAGTCTACACAGCCAGGTACATACAGATTAACAAAATTAACACATATAATTATATTTTTATATTAGCCATTTTAATAAATTCTAGTAAACAACTATTTATATTACTATCATTTAATGGTAATAGATGAGAAATGGTATTGATTTCTGACAAAAACCGTTTGGATGATTCACAATACATTTTTTTTTAATTATGAAATGTTTAGACTCGCGCTCGGCGAAGCTAGTAAATAAGTTTTGTGTAAATCACAACAGGAAGTAGAGAAAAACAAGTGAGTACATACCACCTCATGTGCCAAGTACAAAGGGGACACAACACGTAACTTTAGGGTAACTTGAGGCGTAACAATCAAATTATAACCCGGACTAAGAAACCTTAGCCGTAGTCCTGTGTAAATAAATCAAATTTTACAAGCCTTTTCATTACCTGCCATAAAAGTAATTAAAATTTTTCGATCAGTGTTATCTAATGTTCACGGTATACAAAGCACCTACTTAATTGTATAATTCGTATTAAATAGAAAATTCGTTATTACAGTTAAAACGAATTTCTCAAATAAAATCTTCCGGAAAATTTAAATATTATAGATAACTAGAATTTTAAACCAGCAATAAAAATTTATGATAGTAGATGAAATCAAATGATGGGAATACGAATACAATAGAATTGCATTTGCATCGTTAAAATCTTTGTTTCCTATATGATTTGCTACAGAGGAAGAGTTAATTATTACTATAATTATTGGTGTACAAAATAGTTACAGTGATGGTTTACTAATTTTTTAATTATGGTAAATTATTAAAACTATTTTAGTAGTAATTTTGATGGATACTCTACTACCTTAGTAAAGTCTGTTCACGTTAAGAATATGATGACGTCAAACTTGGTAATTTATTACAACCAATACAAGGTGGTCATCTATAAATTGACACATTTTAACAACTTATAACTCGAGAACGGAAAAAGATATCGACAGGCAATTTTCACTAAACTTCATAAATATATTTCAAGTTTCTGTTGACATTGTTGCCACATGTAATTTTTTTATGGAAATTGAGGAAAAAAAAATTCAGTTTTTTGAATCAAAATTGTGAGTTTAGTTTAAATAGGACACCCTATAATTCTTAATATTAATGGAAAGGTCATTTTTGTCCTTTCCAAAACTGTATCTAATGTTTTGGAATTTTTTTTAGCTAAACAAAAATTACTAGTGAAAATTACAACCCATGCAGATTATTACGTTTGATGCTAAGACTTATTTACAAATCAAAAGTTACAAAAGTGCATTTAACCGTTTGTTTCCAAACAAAAATGTGAGAATCTAGTACCAAAAATTGGTTCGCTGCAATTTTTCGACAAAGGAAATAATTATAATTTTTCCAAAGACGTTGAATACGAACGAAGTTTTGCGATGTCATTGGTGGTATCCTTGACTGTTTGAATGATTCCTTTTTCCCTTTGAATGTTATTTTTTAAAATATTTAGATAGTTCAAAATGAAAGTCCGTAAACGCAGGTTACCACAAAATTGAATTTATGAAGGGACTGCGAGGAATCGTGACGTTTTGTGTATGTCAGCTATCACGCCTTTTTGCGGTTACAGATTGATATCGTTTCGTAGTTTAATTAAATATAGTTTTCGTTAAGAATAGGTAGTTAATCGATTCAAATTTAGAAAAAAAATAAACGTTTATTTCCTTTAAATCTCTAGTGTGTTCGTGTGTAAAAAGTCAGATCAGAGATGTACCATTGCAGTCTATAATAATTTTTGGGGCAGATTAAAGGATTACGAATTCAATTTCATAGCTATTCCAACACTTCATTTGAAACCAGTTACTGCAAGTTACTGATAATACTTCATTAACTTTGATTGAAGAATAAGAAGACGATGAGTAAACTAGTGATACTCTTTTTTTCGGTAGGCTACTTCAACCTGTTAAATGCATTTGTTTATAACTGTTAAAGTTAATTAACAATTACTCTTGTGAAAAAAAACTGTATAATTATTACTAGCATTCATTTGTGAGAATTGTCAAAACAGATCAAAAGTGAAGTTAGCGGAACAGTTCCTGTCTAACATGAGTGAGCTGATAAAACACATAAAAAAACAATCATTTCTAAAAGCGTGCTCAACATTCCTTGTCTATTCCGTTTGTAGAACTTAGTTAGAAGTATCTGCAAGAAATGCTAATTTTAATAATCAAATAGACGCACCGAGAAACACAGATGACTGATTGATTTTACTTCCAAAACTCATGTAGTGGTGTACAGATCCGAAATTTTGACGGATCGGGGATCTGTAGACGAAAGAAACGGATCTGGATATATCCGTATCCGGATTTGAATATAAAAACCGGATTTAGATCTAGGATCTGGTTCTAAGATCCGGATACGACCTCCGGATCTCAGATCTGGATCTTGATAATGTACCTCTAAGTTTTGGGCATATAAGAAAAATAGTATAATTTTCAACACAAAATATTTTAATATTTTATAGAACAATATAAACTAAATTCTTTCAAGTGCCCACCGACGCGATTTTTTTATTTTGGTACAAAAATACAAGTATGTCAATATTCTCTGACGAGAGGTACACTCTTTCTGACGGTGTGGAGGTCGCGGGAATACAGAGGAATTTTCTCGCTAAAATTGATAATGTTGGGTATTTTCTTTCATTTGCTTCCCACCATTTCAGTGGACAACTATTTTTGTCGAGATCTTGCTCTTGAATATATCTTTCAACTTCACTTAACTCCTTAGTACCCGACGGTTTCGGGAAGAGAAAATCCAATACACTTCCTGAGCTTTCTGCATTTCCTTCTTCGCGTGGATTCTCAAATCTTTTAAATAACTGTTCCAGGTATATAATTGCAATATTCTTTATATTTCCAGGCAAAGTGTTTTTGATTCTTGGATCAAGAATTGAAGACGTGTGAAAAATGGTCAAATTTGCATCTTCTAGTTCTTCTATATTTAATAGGAATCTTGTATTTATTTCTTTAGTAACAGTGGTTTTAAAAAGTTTTACAGGTTCGCATAGTAAATCATCTTCACTTATAATTAAAAAAATTGTCACTAACGATGCCATTACGGGTTTTGCCATCGACAATGTTACATATTGTTCAGCTGAGAGTAATGCAGTAGCTTTTTCAAAAAGCTCAAGTATTATGACAAATTTTTCCACAGTTGCCCAACTTTCTTCATGTAGGCTTAAATTCGCAGCAGTTCTAGGCGAAGTAACTGTTCTGTCTGTTAAAACGGCATTGATAGCATGCCTTTGTTCCACCAAACGCTTAAACATGTAAAATGTGGAGTTCCACCGTGTATTATTTTTCTGTATGAGTTTATGTTGATAACTTCCCATCGACAGGCACAAGCACAAGTAGTTCCCTAACCTGCACAAAAACAAAACACGAAAACAACACCACAGAACAATGAGAAATGTCCTGTCCTACCGTCGAAGAGCATTTGTGGGGAGACGGAGTACTCATGTTCTAAAAATAAACCAAAGTAGGCGGATGCATAATAAACAATATAAGTTAAGTAGGCGACACTAGCAACGGTAGTCAAGGATCCGTATTTCGGATCTCCGATCCGGATCTCAGATCCGAGTATTGATTATATTCAGATCGATCCGGATCCGGATTGAGTACATGGAACATTTAGGATCAGATCCGGATCTGATCCGAATTAAAAATGATCCGGATCTGATGTACAACTACAGTTAATATAGCCATCTGATCACTGTGTCGTAAAGAAAATTGTAAGCAGGCCAATCGTCGACAATACAAATATTTTAGACAATGAGGATACTTACAACGATGAATGAAACTGTGAACTGCAGTTTCTATCGCAAACAAAAAATATCAAACACTGAACAAAAATTCAGTCTACTGATGATGATAGAGTTAGTTTACTGATGATGCTGACAGTATCTCTTACAAGGATATCAAAAACTTGTACCGAATTAACTCTAGTTAAGAAATAAATGATATTAAACCACAAATACGACACAAATAGGATTCGGCTGGGAATAATAAGTTGTAAACAACAACACAATAATTTTAACATGTTTTTATCAATAATAATTTTAAAAATTGTAATTTTCAAAAACTAAAGAAGGGGTCTCATTATTCAGCTTCATTTAAAAACATTGAAACCTTGAAGTTGCTTTATATTGCTTTTATAAGAAGTAAATTAGAATACTGTTCAATAATCTGGAGGCCATACTACAATGTTCAAAATAACAATATTGAGAAGGTACAGCGAAAGTTTTTCAAATTTTTATATTTTATAAAATATCCCTGATCCTGTGCAATTGAAGATACAATTATAAATGTTAAAATTCGTTCACATTATTCAATCCGATGAGAAAAACCGAGGAAAAAACCACCTAGAAAGTATTTGTACAAATTGACGGGATATCCAGGGATCTCCGGAGTTGTACAAGGATCTCAGACGATATTTACTTCAAAATTCCAGTCCAGAGATCTGCGGGGTGTACAAGGATATCTAAAAAAGTTTCCTAGAATCGACGAGGCGCGACAATAGTATTAATAACAAAACTTCATTTAAGTTGGAAGAACCCCAAAATATTATTCCGTACTTTATCGTCGAATGAATGTATGCAAAATAGTACATTTTCAAAAAGTTTAATTCAACCATGTTCCGCAGGTTGCTTATTAAGTAACAAAACGTTGACTGTGTGATTCAAATTTTAAGTCCGAATCTATATAGAGACCCAAGAATTTTACTGTAGATAAAATTGGAACTGATTTTCGTTCATGTCGTACATAGATTTCAGATGTCAAAGAAGTGATCGAAAATTCTGTTAAAACTGTTTTATTACAATTTAGTTTAGTTATAGTGATTTACAGTATTAGGCCATTGTAGTCAGAGCTTCGCTGGCTATTAAGAAGGTTTTTTGCCGCGAGGCACTGGGTAGTATACAGGAGCAGCATATTGAACAAGCCATAAAGTTAAGATAGTGTTTAGGTTACGGATATAGATCAGAAAGAGAAGAGGACCCAAAATTGAACCCTGGGGCACACCTTGGCAAATGGGTTTAGGACCAGGTTTAGGATCTGACAGCGTGATGATTATGGCACCTTCCACCCTATGTTTCAAACTAACCCTTTGATATTTGTTAGTAATATATTATCTAGGTAGTTTTAGGGCTAAACCTCGGTTACCTATGGCATGTAGTTTACAAAATAATAACGTTTTTAATAGAACAAAATAAATCCCAACTACAGAGTTACCTTTATCTAACCCGTCAACAATGTTATTTATCGATTAGAAAATTACGGATTGCGTTGAACGCTCTTTCATGAATCCATGCTGAGAAGAAAAAATTAATATACAAAAGATAATTGTCTAAGCGATTATAAATTAACAGTTCAAAAATTTTAGAAAAAGCCTATAATAGACATATAGGACGGATAGTTGTTGATCTCCTTCTTAGAGCCTTTATTCTTATAGACGGGGATGACAATGGTTTCTTTTAGTTTTACGGGAAAATGCCCCTCTGCTACACAGTTATTAAAGCATTCGGTTAGACGTTGCAAATTGTGAATTTTTATAGTCAGGATCGCCCTGAATATAAAAATTTTCGAACAAAATTTGGGCAGTTAAAAATAGTAATCGACGTGTCCAAGGTTTTCTCCAGAAATTCATCATCACGAATGCCGCCCGTGAGGTCCCTCTCGTTTGGATGTATGTGGAAATATAGATACATCGGGTGGTTAATTAAAAAGGGCACGTGGCTATTATCTCGATAAGTAATTGTCGTAAAGACTTGGGGTAAAAATATTTATAACTATATCGACCAAAAGAAAATGCTGGAAATGATTTTTAAGTTTCTAGAATAGCCGCCAGGGTAGCACAATCACATTCTTGAATTTTAAATTCCGTTTTTTGAGAAATATTCTTATATTACAGATACCTAAAATGGACACCGTCCCTTAAGCAAAAGTGGTGAAAGGTGTTTGAATACTTTCGGAAATAAAAGTCAGTGACTTACAATTGGTTAATCGGATTTTGTCAAATTTAGTGTCATTGAAAAAAACTTGCCTTAAACGGATTGATTTTGATTGCTTGTATCGCCGCTAGAGGGCGTTTTGTAACACCACTACAAATAAAATGGATTTTCTCGAAAATATTAAATACGACGACTTCACTATTATTTTAACAAAAGATAGTAAAATAATGCTTTAACCCACTAATAAAAACCGCATTTCGATATCTAACCTAAAATACGACCAAAATGTTAGTAACACAAGTTAAAACTCGAAATAATATCGCATCTTTGTGAATAATTTCTGTATACCTGTCATTAGTAAATCCAAAATATTGTTAATTTATTAAAAAATATATATCAGAATACTAAAATTACAATTAAAATGTCAATAATAATTAATTAATTAAGAATTCAAAATTTGCATTTGTTTAAAAGCTAACGGGTTTTATTGAGAAACAATAGCCCAGATAAAACACTAAGTTGTGGTCTTGACATAGACCAATTTATTACAAAAGATTGTAATAACAATCTTATACTTACTTTATGTTCTTATTTACCTTCTATAATGTTTTACACACTTAATTAATATTATTACATATTATCAATACTAAGGTGGGTAAGGGTTGGTATGTTGGTTTTAATGGTTTTCCTAAACCTTGAAGCAAATGCTTTGCCAAGACGAACCAATCCACTATTACACACGGTTTCGTCACCACACTGTACAGGTTTATACTGATCTTCTGGAGCACCATACATATCACTTACGTCACAATACAATATTAAAAATGTACCATACAATAAAGAAATAAATAAGGCAGTTTTCATAAATAAGCCACACAAATACCTAAATAGAAAATAAATGCAATATTAATTTAATTGACACTTAAACACCACCAAAGTAATTTACTTTATAATCCAAATCACGCTTGGATTTTAAAAAATCTCGAATTTCGTGTCTACAGAAGGGCAACGACACAAACAATTTAAATTAATCCGCCCGAGGCAGCGTTGATATCCTACGAAAAACTCATTTTGACGGTTCCTAGTTTGACAAATTCCGTTCAGCCATTTTGAATTTATTGACAATTATTTCCGAAATTTTAACAAAAAAAAAGCAAATTTATTTCAGCTTTAAGACATTGTCCATTTTAGACATCTGTAATATAAGAATATTTCTCAAAAAACTGGAATTGCAAGAATGCGATTACGACGCCTGGCGCCAATTATAAAAACATAATTTTCAGATTTTTCTCTTGGCCACTTTAGTAATAATTTTTTGTACCTTCCCAACAATTATTTTGCGAGATATAGCCGAGAGTGTCATTCTTAAATGGCCACCCGGTACGTAGAGATATTCGTATGGTTATGGATGCATTTGGTGGTACGTCTAGCTAGATGTATCGTTAACTTAATTTAGTTCAATTAAACAATAAAAGCATTTGAGAACGGAAATAACGTTACATATTAAAAGCAAACGCTTTGCACAGAAATCAACATCCTTCCGATACTACAAAATTTGTTCAAATAAAAGTTATAGACAATAAAATTTCCAACCACTTTTTGATTACCACACCACTGTAATTACTCGGTAATTATTTATCGAATCAAGAAATAGTTTAAACAAAAACTGTGTATTAAAATACAAACAACTTTTATCGGACAAATCCTAAATATACAGAGAGATATGATTAAAATAAAATTTTTTAAAGAAAATTTAGAAAACTTTGTCATGCCATAAACTAAAGAAACTCAAACTGTAAAAAAAGTGTTACATTTTTCATAGATCTATTACTATGATAGGCATAGAACCCTTGAATATTACAACATTACAAAAAGTGCAAAAAAACTAAAAAATATAAAAACGTGAAACATAACATGGACCTCCAACAATAAAATCATTAAAAATCATAACTTTTTATTAGCGATCAGTTTTACTTCATGTTGAATTATCTTAAATTTTTATTTCTTGTAAATGTTTAAATTGGTGAACTTCTATAAAGAATTTAAAACTTTTTTACTCTATAGCTTTTAAGATGAGGAATTATGCGACGGTTTCCAGCAAACGCTCTATTATCAAATTTTGTGCTCCTACCCATTAGTACGAAGCTGATATTAAAATTGGATGTGCTACCTACACGTTACGCTAGCACATACTTTACTCTTACACGTGACGCTAGCACCGCGACCACGTCGGTCGTTTTTTATTAAACAAGGAGCACAAAATTCGGAACCAAGATTTGTTAGAAACACATAAGTGAAGGCAGCACCAATACTTTTAATATCCGATTAGTGTGAATGGGTAAGAGCACGAAATTTAATAATGTAGCAATAAATTAGCACTAAATTATACTCGAGATTCAAATTTTTTTTTAGTGGAGCGGGTGTTACATTAACAGATGCAATTTTAACACCTTTTTCACCTTTTTTTCGATGAATTAGCGTTAGCATGTTATAATAAAGCAAAAAAAATTCTGTTTGGTGACCGGCCTATAAGTAATTACTAAGATTATCACGTGACACTAATTATAATATAAAAAAACTTATGGGAGAAAAGTTATTGGAAATTTGATTGTCTATAACTTTTATTTGAACTACTTTTTCTAAAACGCAATTTCATTTTCTGTTTGTTTAGCAAATTTTAAACTCTTCTTCAAAGGAAGCGTGCACGCGCGGAACATCGTTTTGCCCTAAAGTAGTAGAGTTCGCTTACGTTTACCTAAAGCTTTTTAGTTTAGATACATTTAACTCGCATTTAACCATTGTTGGGCGTTATTCAAATTAACAATTGGATTTTACAAATTTCCTTGGGCTGTATTTTTTTTCTTTCTAAGTGTTGATTTTTTCCTACAACGTATCGTTTTTTTTTTTACTTTTTCTATCAAAATTATTAAGTTGCGACGGTGTCAAACGTTTATTTTATTTTTCGAGCAAAATGTTTTATGTCGCCGCACACTTTCGATATTCTTTGTTTATTACTATCAAGACAATGTAGAGTTCTGCGCAAAACGTTGGTTTTAATTTTCAATTATTTGCGGTAATCGAAAGTGATTTTTAGTGTTTATTGAAAGCCACGTTCGTAAATAACGTTACAAGTTGTATAAAATAATTGAAGCGCATGCTTGAAACATCCGGATGTACGTGAATATACTTGGATGTACGCGGATATATTTGAATGTATGTGGATATTCTTAGATGTATTCGAATGTATTTGGATGTTAATGGATATTTTGTGGAGATTTTGGATGTTTTTAGGAGTATGGATGTTTTAGTTATGCAATTTTCACAGTGACTAACCTCTCGATGCCGCCGTACACTTTCTATACTCTTTTACACGTTTGTTAGTATCAGAACGATGCGGAGTTCTGCGCGAAACGCTTGTTTACAATATTATAGGGGTTATAAAAGTTTGGATACATTTGGTTACGTATGGATATTACAATTTATTACCTCTCGATTCAATCACATTGAATGTTTAGTCTAAAAAATGGGTAACACGGCGCAGATTCAAAGTACTTTAATAAATTGGCTAAAATAACTTGACTACGTATAAAAAACATTGCTAATGATATTCTTCTGCATCTCGAGTGTCGAAATATAGTATTTCATAATTTTATTCGAACGATAGGAACAGAATTTATTCTCAAAAAACACAAGCCAACGCAACTGAACGGTTATTGTTCTCACGGTCAAAAAACTGTTCAATTTAAATGAATGAACAAAAAGTATGAATGCCTTTCACTTTGATTGAAATGCAATATTGTTGAACAATATCTTTCAACAGATGTTCATTAATCTATTTTATTTAAATGGTATAGATACTACGATGTTGACTAATGAAAATCCGACTCTAAAGAAACTAAAGATTTGCAAACACTGGCAATTATATTTTGAGATAATCAGCAAAGAGCAAAAAAATTACTACATAAATGATAGCTAGTGGCCGTCCTTGGTTGGAAATATTATTTGATTTGTTATTTTCTTATTCTTTGCCAAATAAATGGACTGTATACTATAAATATTTCTATGATAATGAATTCAGATATGAACTGTTTATGGCGTATAATGTACTAATGTAAGAGCTTTATAATAAATTGCAGGCTTGAATAATACAGAATTAAATTTTAAGGAATATCTACGGAATTAAGCAATTTTCAAGATGATCTTAGAAATAACTGTTTGTCATCTGTACTGTAACTGAGAAAACACCTAAGGGTTATACTGACCATAGTTTTATATACGGAATTTTTGAATATGAAATTAAAAGTACTATCGCTCTACTTATATGGCAAAAAGATTCCTGAACTTTATGCATGAATGTACAAATTTAAAAAAAGAGTCACTTCTGTAAATGTATCAAAAACAATCCAATTTCACATACTTCTTAATACACATTAATCATACTTTAAAAAAAACACCTACAACTGATTAGTCAAGTTTATGAGTTTGCATACAATTTTTTGTTTGGATTACTAGCTTAAATAGCCAAAGTTTTAAATTGGTATTGTGAAATTATTTTGGACTATACTAAAGTTTTTCGCTTCCGCATACTTAAAATTAACACCAAAACGTTGACGTCTAAATATAAATAAATAAAACTACATTAGATGGAGGATATGTTAGAAGAAAAAAATTAGTGAAAGTAATCATTTATAATTAACAGCAATAAAAACGATGCAGTCGAATGCAAAAGCCGTACATTGCCCTTTTAGAATAGAGTTTTGGCAAAAGACGACGGCAATGGAGTTTAAAATTAGAAACGTTTCAATGCTTTTAGAAATAATTACCTTTAGACTCAAAATTAGGAATCGAGGTTATAGGTTAATAAAATTATCATATTATGTAATTATTAATGTGTACAGCTTAGGTAAGCAACGGCATCCCACAAGGCTCCATATATGGCCAGACTCCTCCCTCAACAATACGTACGTAAACATTAAGAAAAGTAAAGAAAAAATCGTAGACCGCTTTAAAGATGTTTTGAAAATGCAGTAAGCACGTGCAGTCGAATTAATGTTTTTTAAATGTTAGTGGGACGAAAGTTGAAATATTTATAGAGCGACTTAACCAAGACGGACGTTTGTAGAGCTCTATGCTCTTTGAAAATATATGATAAAAATGTATAGTTTAAAATACAACAAATGACATTTTATTTATAGACCATCTTCGACACGACTGACTGTCTTTGTGCAAGCACGGAAGAGGGCAATTAGTTACACAACTTCAAAGCACCTTAAAAGGTTTCCGCGCAATTTCGTATTAGAAAAAAAAGTAAATATATCGGCACTCACCTAATAAAAAAGAAAATCTTATCCAAGTATTCCCAAAAAATACACAGAAAAAGGGAAGATCGTATTGTAATTCTAACACACACACACTTGATTTCGTTTTTAAAAAATGTCACCGAGGATTACAATTTTTTATTAAATAATATTTAGTTCTTAGACGATACACATTTGATTTGACATAACACGAACAGAACTAACCCACTGTACTCTAACACGACTGGGAGCAGGTGAAACTCCTGCATACAATATGAGAGTATAATATTTAGAAAGATATCATCTCCATCTGTTGTCATAAACAGCAACCAACTGGTTTTGTTATCTTTATTTGAGTTACGATTTTATAAACATACCCACTATAACAATTGCGTATGACCTTGCAAACATAAGAAAATTTAAAATTATTTAATTGTTATTAGTTTCGTGCATTTATAGATTAAACATGTAATAATCCTGCAACCACTGACATCTCGGTGTAGAGAAGCTAACTGTTGAAAATATAGTACAGGTTCCTGCGTATACATAAGACATTCTCTTTTCAATTTGATAATTATTTATGTTTAATTGTTTAGTAACATTCAATATTACAAAAAAGAAATTACAAATTAAGTTTAATAATAAAATTGTAGTTATAAAAAAATGTTCTATGGTTTTCAAGTACAACCATTAGCTAAAACTGTTTATCTAAAAAATTATGTTCAGAACGAGCAGAACTTGTCAACTGTTACTTCATCAAAATATTTCCATAACGATATGACAAATTTACAGTTTATGAATTTTGATAACTGATAGTTCTTTTTTATTTATCATTGAGGATTGACCGAAAATAAAATGTTGCTGTTGCAGATACGAGACAATGTCGTAAAGCAAAATTATACCGTAACACCCAATCTACCAAACTTCAGGGTTATCGTCCAATTTTTGTGAGATAACATGAACTCTATGTTTCTTCATACCAGTTACGTTCCCTAGTGGTCAATTTACGAACTTCAAAATAATTTCCAGACATTTATCTTATCCTTTTTATTAATAGGTGTCTTCAAATCTCTAGAATTTACAATTTTTGAGATACAACTGCTCCGAACTCTTTCGGGACACTCTGTACAATAAAGATGAGTAATTTGAATTTATAATAAGTTTTTCTTCTACAATATATTAAGTTACAGAAAAACTGATTGCATCCTTCCTTTCTTCCTTATAGAATGTGACAACTCTTGTTATACAACTGTATGTTTTTAGAAACAAATAATATTTATTATTATTATAAATAAACATTTTTCAAATTAGAGTTGAACACACAATGGGGAATTTTTAATATTTTGCTAATTTTGATACGATCACTTCGGATCTATCTCGATTTCTAGCTTACCGGTTCCTTCTTAGTTTCTAGAGGTTATGATTTAACCAAAAAACATCGAGGGCGTAGTTAAGACACAGTGTTTTTAATTAGAATCTAATTAGCAATTGATTCCTGTACAAACAATTTCCAGCTTAATTTCTTTCTTATTTTGCCGGTAGAGCAGTTCGATCGCGAGTTGGAGCCGCCACATGTTTTACTAAAATTTATTATTTCATTTGACAATAGAACAATTAATTAAGCATTTAATTAAACGTTAATTCAACTAAAATCAGTTTTCCAAAAAAAATTGCGATTGCAGCTTGATTTAAACAAATATTTTAACAAAAAAAAAACATCATGCGCTTAATTCGACAGTGTGAAATTTAATTATAGCATCTAAATAGTTCTGTAGTGTGTAGTGTAGTGATGTAATAGTTATTTACCTAACGAGTTCGGAAGAAAAAAGAGTTTCGAGAAAAAGTTAGGTATATTATTTTTTGTAACGAGTAACTGTAGTAATAATTCATAAATAAATAAATTCACAGCTGTTTAGTTCTTTGTGTTTACAAGAAATTTGAGTTGGTAGCACTGTCCCGCCAATTGCTTGACAATTTGCTTTGCATTGTCAACTAATACCAACCTAACAAAAATTTCCCTACTCCCTCGGAAACTAAAAAACACCGCGGTGCGGGAAATGGAACTTCCCGTGCATCGAGAATAACCGGGAAATCAGTAATCTTAGGCTACGAGTACAAAAACTATTTTTTGTATTGAGAAATGACATTTGATATAAATGTGTAGCCAATCAGGAAGCTATTTTTCCCGCATCAGTTCGGAAAAAATAACAAAAACACTAGCATTCACAGACATTGAAATAATAACGTCGTAATCCAAATATAATTTTTAGTTGCTAAAAATCATTTTCCCAATGATTTTTGTTAATAAAAACAAGAATTAACCTTGAAAAATCTACACAAAGTTATTAAGAATTTATAGTGCCATCTATCCAGTATGTATATTACTACAACTATAAACGTCAACTCATAGCACTTTGCTAACTATATTAAAATTTGACATTAATGTAAAACGGTTGCTAACATTTATTAACGAAATATTTGCTCGATACAAAAAATATTGTACAAATCTCTTGCGGGAAGATTATTCTACCATTCGTATTCCTCATGTAGGAAAAAGTTCTTCCCGAACTTGATTCGTAAATAACTATTTCACAATAACGCTTCCTTCTTGAGCAGATACAGCTTGATCTCCATCTAGAACCGCCACTTGTTTCTCCAAAAACATTGAACACTCTATTAGGCAATTGGTCATTTAATTAACATCTAATTAGTTTTAATTCAAGCCCAATCGGTTTCTCAAAACAATGTTTCCTTCTTAATATTTTTAATATGGCAGTTGTAACTTGATCTTTTTTTACTTTTATTTCTTAGTAGTAATTTAAATATTCAAATTTAAAAAAACTGATTTCATGACTTATTAAAAATAGCTTCTTTTTCTAAAATTGTAAATTGCTTTTAACAAACCAATAAGTAAATCATATATTATCAAAAGAAGGTATCACCATATGTACAGGGTGAACCGATTTCGATGGGATTGCAGGATATTTCGCCAACTTTTTGAGACAAATTAAACAGCGAACACAAAAATTTGCTTTGTCTTGACAGATGAGCTGTGTTTCATTGTTTTAACTTATTGCAATGCCTACTTACCAAAGTGCAAACTAATAAATTCGTTTGTAATTCGGTAATTTTCTGAAAGAACCTGTATAAACTATATATTGTTAAAAAATTACAAAATAAGGATTTTAATAAAGTCAAAGTCAACTATGGTTTCAATTTAAAAAAAAAACAAGTTTATGTGGCCTCTCGACTATTGGTGACCAAAGTGACCAATTGACTCCTCCATTTGATTCTACGCTAAAAACTTCACAATAAATGTCTTTACACTTTTTCCTGAATTTTTATCAACATATGAGATATGAAACCCTATCGAAATTTGAAAAAATTCCATCAAAAAATGAAAAAAGATAGAAAATTTTTGTTCTTGCTGTTTAATTTGTCTCAAAAAGTTGGCCTAATGCTACGTGAACAGTTTTACTCTAACAGTAATAGTTACCGAAATACCCTGCAATCCCATCGAATTACATGACGAATGAAATGTCGAAAAATACAGAATGTTTAATTAAAAAATTAAAATATGACAAACAATAGTAGAGTAAGTCCGGGAAAGACGCCCCACATTTCGAAAAAGCCCTCATTTTCAGTGATTGCTTTAGGAATTAGGAATTAAGTCGATAGATATTTGAACAGTATGTTTATTGCTTTTAACAATACATAATAAACTTTTTTTAAATAAAACAAAATTCTTTGGCAAAAACATTAAAATATAGAAAAACTCTTTTGGCCATCTCACCCTAACTATGCGGGTAAGATGCCCCATGTTCAAGGTAGTGATGCCCCAGCAAAAATATAAGAAAAAATGTATTTTTAATAGGTAATAGAGTCTACCTAATGCTTCCCTTTAGCCAGCACTTTACCGCACCCACCACAGACGTTTTCGAAAGGACTGCATTCTTCGTGGAACCACGATTTGCAGTGCAAACACTGCACCCAGTCGTCCTTTCTGGTAGTGGTGTGGTAGTTTTCTCCACATGTAACACAGTGATCTTCTTCTTCTGCGGAAATGTCGACATCGGAATCTTCAAACGTCATTTCTACATCATCCGGCTCGGAAGAGGGTCGCAATTCTTCTTCTTTCCGTGTCTAGACGCATATTAGTAGCCTTTAAGCTTCTTCTTGGTTTCTTTCCACTTGCCTTAAGTTTTTTGTCAGTTGATTTACGCTTCATTTTCGATTTTTGTTTCTTATTGGCTATAAATTCGGGAGAAGTCAAAACAGTTGCTACATTCCTGCCTTTCTTACTCGCATTTTCGATAACTTCTATTTGCGGTACTGGATTAATTTGTTGCAGTACCTGCCCAGGTGTGATGCCGTCAGCTTCGTCTCTTTTCTTCTCTGGCGTTGTGTATGGAACCGATTGTGCTGAGGTGCCTGGCACAGGAGACAGAGAAACAGATGCGGCGTCAGCTGCTGATGGCGTTTTTCCATCTGCAGATGCTTCTGGTACTAGGGTCGAAGATGTGCTTGACGCTGCTGAGACGTTACCTTCCGTTTAGGTAGTTTGAATGGGTTGTGTGCTCGGAGGTACATTTTCCGCCATAAGATACGCGTAGTCCGGAATCTTCTCAGGATTGAAAGGGTATACTCTTGTTGCATTAAACCCGGATATTGCGTTACTAAGTGTAACTCCCTTAGCCCAAGCTTGTGACAACAGCTGTCCAAACTGAAATCTTCCTATCTTTCGGGAAGGATTTGCCTTTATCCAGTTATTGCTTGCTACACCATATGCAGTTTTCAATGCCTTAAATACGGACCTGTCTAAGGTCTGTAACATGTGTGTTGTATGGCTCGGTAGACTCATAATGATTATATCATGGGATTCAGCAAATTCAAGCGTTTCAACATGACAGTGGGAGGAATGCCCATCAGCCAGAAAGAGAACTTTACCTGCAACTTTTCTTTTTAAAAATTGCGTCTTCAACCAATCTAAAAATATTTCTGAGTTAGTGTATGCCGACTTAGCAGGGCATATAAACGAATGAACCAGGGGGCATAGCGTTTTCGTATTCCGGTTTCTTATATTTTCCTTTCATAATGCATGTTGGAGGAAGAAAGATTCCTTCGGCATCACAACATGGGATAACAGTTATAGTTTCTCCGCGTTGACCCGAAGTTATCGATGATACTAATTTTGATCCTTTTGTGGCTATTACGTGAGATGGGGTGTTATTGAGCTGCAGCCCAGTCTCGTCCATGTTGTATATCTTAGAAGGTTTGTTAATTAAATCATTTTCTTCCATAACGGATCTAAGTAATTCGAAGTATTCATTTACTCTTTGTCGACACATTCCTTCAGCCCGAGCCAAAGACATACCTTTCGCTTTACGAACAGACAACACAGGGTTGCAGTCAATGTGCAGCCAATCGTACCCTGCCATTTCTGTTTTATTATTAAACTTATGATTAATTCCCAAGGCTACTGCAAATTTAGACGCCATTTTTCTCACGTCAGTTCTAGTTGGCGCAAATCTTTCGATTGCAGTTTTTGAATGTGGCGGACTAATTTGGTTTCATTTTCTTTACCAAATAAACATGAAGATCCCATAGCAATTTTCTGCGTGATGTTTTGTCAGCGTCTTCTACGCAAAGTTCTAGAAGGAATCCTAAACGCACGTGATGCCTCGTTGACACCAAGCCGACCATCATTTATTGCTGCCAAAGTTTGCTGCAGTTGATCGGTAGTCCACAGGCCACGTTCTGGACATTTTCGCTTGTAATGTGTTGGCATTTCTGAAAAAAAACATCCAGTTTGTATGGGGCATCTATTCCATGCTTCAGTGGGGCATCTCTCCCTATCGTACGGGAGAGATGCCCCGTTGAATATTAACGAGTGAGTGAGATTAACCGATTCATTTTAGGTTAAAACACAACTCGGTGAACTCAGCGACCACCACCAACCCGAAATTGTACCAGATTTTAACACATAGTTTGAGTAACCAATTTTTGCGGTACTCACCTTCAATTTCTGGCACGACACAATTCCTTTATGTTGCAATTTTTTCACTAAAATTCACTCCGGTGCGAGCAGCTTGTACCCTGTGCATTTACTGCAAATATGAACAGGGTATTCGTTGCTTCTCGAGGTATATGTTGCGTTTCGCCGCATAGGCTGAGCGCACATGGAACGAGCCGCTCAAAGGAAATCATGGGTGCGTTTATACTCAGTATGGACGTGAATTGACATGACAAAGTGGTTTGTTTAAAACCGTCAGTGAAAATGTTCAATTTAAACGGTTAATCTTAAATGCAGTTTGCTTGTTTGGAAATTTTGATTAAGAACTGCAAGCTGGTAAATGAATTTCCAGTGGCAAGAAAGCTTAAAGTGTGAGCTAACTTCACCCTTACCCCAATACTTTTACGAAATGTTGTGCCTTATTTTGCAATTATTTATCAAAAATTTAAAATCTCCCGAAGACCTTACGAAATTTGTTCACTAGTTCCTTCTAACAACATTTCTTTTATACTGCAAATGACTGGAGCGCAGTGAGCACACACGTATACATACTTGGTAAAAAAAATGCAACGCATGGACTGAGCGCGTATATTGAGAGCACACACGTATATCTTGCGTGCTCACTTCATGTGCGCTTAAATTTGGAGCAGCATTTAGAGTTCTTTTTGTATTTGTAGCACGTTTCTTTAAAAATACGTTTATGACAACAAAATTTGATTTTTCTATGATACAGGAAGAAAAATGTATTAGTTGTTCCTTTTCTTGCACAGATGGCGTTTTTTGAAATGTTTGTCGTTTTAATATTTTCCTATGCAAAAAAAAATTTTTGGAATTTCCTAAATAACACCCCACTGATGTATTAAATGACACATTCATGTGAATGCAAACTGATCTGCATGTGCATGTGCATGTGTGTTTGTTTTCGATTTCTTAGAAATACATACTGGTAAAAAGTTTATATCTGTAAATAACTTTAATTTATTAATATGCCCATCATTAATAAATGTTCCGTTTGCTCTGATGGATTAAATCCAAATAAAGAAATTTTTGGGATAAATGCAAATGTCCGTTACACACAAAATGCTCGGGTTTATCCAAAGCCGAAATTCTTTGCATATCGGGTAAAGACAGATGGGTTACATACATTTGTGATAAATACGTAAATACAGAAAATGAAGTTTGTGAACTAAAAAAACTTATCCTCGATTTGAAACTTCAAATTGAACAATTAAAACATTCAAACACTAATAATTCGGATGCTAATTCGCCAGATTCAATTATACATGAAGCCAAAAACGAGCAAATAATATTATAATTTAGAATGTAAAAAGAAAGTGAATCGCAAACTATGGATGGCTCCTTATCTGAAGACAAAACTATTGTTAAGAAAATAATAAATGATATATCTAATGTTGATACCGAAAATATTCACATTCAACGTTTGGAAAGACAACTATTAAACGACAGACAATGACCGTTAAAAGTTACCTTGAAATCTGCTACTGATGCGCTGCTTATATTGAAAAACAGATCTAAAATAAGATGCGTAAATAATGTAAGAATGAAAAATGACGAAACACCAATGCAACGGAATTTAGATAAATTGAGCGCAGAATTGCAAAATCGAAACGACAAAGGTAAACAAAAACACAAATCTTATGTAACATAAACAACTTCCATACCTATTTACTATCAAAACGTCAGAGGACTAAGTACCAAACTTGATAAACTTAATATTTCTTTGTTACCAAATAACTTTGATATAATTGTACTCACTGAAACATGACTTACTTCTGATATGTACAACTCGGAATTAGGACTTTTAATATTAATGTTTACCGTAAAGACAGACCAATTAAAATTGCAATAGAGGCGGAGGAGTAATAACATTGATGATAAAATTCATAATCAATGGTAATAATTAGTGTGAAAAATAAATATTTTTCAACTTCGCTGCCTACACATTATCCAGCAATAGAGGAGTTGTTTATATTGTGCAAATATCAACAAAAAAGGTAATTATTGGTGGCTTCTACGCTCCTCCAAATAGTTCAAAAGATTACTACGGCAAACTCAGTTACACAATGGACGAAATCATCAATACTTATGCGAACATTTTTCTGTTGGGTGATTTTAATCTTCCTCATTTATCTTGGACAACCACCGAAGAAAATATTCTTTTTTAGTACACGCAAAACATGTTAAACATTGAAAAACTAGTTGAAGTTTTAAATTTGCGCAATATGTTTTCAATTTAATTATATACAAAACTGTAATAATAGATTTAGGTTTTTCCAATGTTGATAATGTAAAGGTTGTACAAAATTTAGATCAGTTAGTGGATGAAGATAAGTATTATATAGCTTTATTAAGATCCTTTGAATGTTCCATTTCAGGCTCAGATCTAGATGATGAACAGTACTATTTTAATTTCCGAAATGGTAATTAGTTACTTAAGTTACTATTTATTAGTTGTAAATTGGGATTGTCTATTAAATCTGGACATTGATGAGGCGGTAAACTTGTTCTATAAAATTATGTTTCAAGGTCTTTACTTCTATATTCCCCTACAGCGTTTTTCAAAACCAAAAATCCTTTCCATTTTGGTATCCAACTGAAGTGAAAAATTAATCCTAAAAAAAATTTGTTCCACAAAATGTACAAGTCTACAATTAAATCAGAATGTTATATTGAATTCTCTAAATTACAAACGAAATGTAAAAATATAATAATCTCTTGTTTCAAACCATACATTGACAATGTGAAGTCTAATATTAAAAATAACCTAATTACTTTTGGGCGTACATCAAATCTCAAAAGAGATGATAATATGACACCTGAGATGAACCTTCGTTCATACCAAACTAGTAATGAACAGGAAATTGTCAATCTTTTTGGAATTCATTTTAGTTTTGTATACAAAATGAGAAATAATTAACAAAACTTGAACAATACTGAACAAAATAATGTAAATTTAAACATGATTAATATTACTCCATATGAGATTTTATAGAACTGTAAATTACCAGATAGTATTAGTGGTCCTGATAAACATGTAGTTTTGTATTGGCTTATCCTCTCCCAATATTTTATCATAAGTGTTTAACGTTTGGAAAGTTCCCAGATTTTTGGAAAACTAGTTACGTGACACCCTTACATAAAAATAAAAATAAGCTGATATTGAAAATTATAGGCCAATATCAAAGATTTCCGTAATTCCTAAACTATTTGAAAAACTATAGTTAAAACTATGTTTCCTCTTCTTAAAAGAATTATTATTGGTGAACAACATGGTTTATTTTCAAATCGATCAACGTGTACAAACCTTTTGAGTCTTCTAAACAATATTCACAATGCTTTTGATAAAAAAGCACGACTTGCTGTTATTTACACCGACTTCGCAAAGACTTTTGATGCAGTAAATCATGAAATACTAATTCAAAAAATTGCAAACAGTGGTATAAATAAACCGTTATTGTCACCTTTTAAATAGTCCGTTATAAAAATCAGTCTGGTGAATTGTGGAAGTCGTGGGCAGTGAGATCAAGTAATTTTTATTAGAATTCCAGCAGAATTATCAAGAAAAGACACAATGAGTTTTCACCCTTAATAAGTCAAAAGTGGTTTAAGACAATTAAACAAGGAGGCATAAATGACAAAAAAGTTGAATATTATGCTGTTGTACGTTTTAAACATTTCATACAAGTCAGTAAAATTAAAATTATAGCCTTAACCCAGTACGAAACCATTGACGAAACTATTACTTAGGTAAACCAGTATCTTTGACCGTCTGAGACAGATGATTGTGATGATACTGAGAAAGAATCAGAAAAACAATTACAATAAACAACTTTTAATGTGTCCTACTTGTATACAAGGTGTTGCTTAGTAACAAAATGTCGTAACGCCATCCGTATTCAAGATAAAGGGCGTTGAAGAAAAAACATGTACTTATCCTAGAGACGGATCACCTTTTTTTGAAACACCCATGTACGAGTTTGTGGGCGTGAAATCAAAATTATACAGTTATAGGGTTCAGTATGGTGATGATGATGATAAAGTTTTTAAAAAAGCAAAAGATGTTCTTGAAAACGTTGTTCGAAATAAGGTACCTGCGGCATTTAAGGCCCAGCGGCTAAGAAAGCCCACTAGTCATAACTCAAAATATGGCGATTTCTCGTACAATCTGACAACATTGCGTGATAGGCCGGTTCATGATCAGGCAACGCAGAAATTCCGAAGAATAAGCACGTGGTTGGTGTAGTCAGTTGGAACCTGAACGACGCTAGGTGTACATGTGCGTACTATAAAATTGAATTCGAAACAAAGGAAAATACCTTCCTTTATCTTGATTCCAAGATTCTTCCACAAGGCACCCTGTTTTTGTCAACTGACTGGCTATAATTTTCCGTAAACGCAATAACGATAAGGTAAGAGACACTCATAATTTCTATGATTTCATTTTCAATACTCCTTTCGGCTAATAAGGCCCACCATCGTCGTGTATTAAGGCCCGGTCGTGGGCCTTATTAGCCGAAAGGAGTTTTGAAAATGAAATCATAGAAATCATGAGTGTCTTTCACATTATCGTTATTGCGTTTACGGAAAATTATAGCCGCAGTCAGTTGACAAAAACAGGGTGCCTTGTGGAAGAATCTTTTCATGCGAAGGTCATTCTAAAGGACTTTTGTATTATTATATCTTTTGGGTAGTTTCTCGACAACGATGCCACCAAAATTAAAGCGAGCTTCATGGACTCCTGAGCAGTTGAAAGCTGCAATTAACGCAATAAACGCCGGAGAAATGTCTCAAAGAGAAGCTGCTCAACGATTTAATGTACCCAGAAGAACTCTAAGGAATCACCTGGCTTCTGGAATTATGGATAAAAAAATTGGGCGATCCAGTGTATTAACCAAATACCAAGAAGAAGAGTTTTCTGCAAGAATAATTCGTCTGTGTGAGATAGGAAACACCAATGCTGGTACGTCGCTCTGCGTTCAAATTCTGTCGTGAAAACAACATCCAAAATCCATTCAATGCTGCAAAGGAAATCGCTGGAAAGGATTGGCTATATGGGTTCTTGAAACGAAATCCCGTCTTGGCGCGTCGCAAGGCTCAGCTAATGAATCCAGCTCGTGCTCAAAAATTGAATAAATTCATAGTCGGAGATCACTTTGATAAGCTGGCCCAAATCTTTGAGGAAATGGATTTACATAAGAACCCACAAAATATTTTCAATATGGACGAAAGGGGTGCCGACTTATTATTCACCATCAACAGCTGGTCATTGGACAAAAGGTGCCAGACGTATCCACTTAGTTGCACCTGAACATGCTGAAAATGTGACAATCGCTGGCTGCTGCAATGCTCTTGGAAATAGTATCCCACCTATGGTCCTATTCAAAGGAAAGCGCTTGAAACCCGAATGGACAGATAACCTACCAGCAGGTACCTTGGTCAGAATGGCTGACAAAGGAAGCATGACAAATCAACTCTTCATTGAATTTCTAACGCATCTACATCGCTACAAGGGTCCAAATAAAATCCTGCTTATTTTTTATGGTGCTGCTTGCCATTTGGATATTTCCATCGTCACGGTTGCAGAAGATCTAAATATAAGGCTATACTGCTTACCCTCTAATACAACACATGAACTTCAACCGTTGGACAAAGCTGTCTACAGGTCTTTCGAACATCACTGGGACCAAGAACTTCTCAGGTATTGGGATGCACACCCTGATCGTAAACTGAACAAACATCGCTTTGGCAAAATTTTCTCTAGAGTTTGGCCGAAATGTATGACACCAGAAAATATTTTGAGCGGCTTCCAAGCAACAGGCATATATCCACTTGATCGTACTGTTATCCCAGAATCAGCTTTCGCACCTTCGCTAGCAACCGAACGTCCTTTCGCAATGGAACCATTGGAGACCGAAGAGAATGACGGCATTAGGCGCAATAATGGAAACGACCATCCTATTGATCTCCATGATTGCGATTCAAACGACTCAGCAGATGATGTACCATTGAGTGCACTGAGTAATATTCTGAAGAATGCTGCCTATGAAAAAGTTTCTGATAAGATTGGAAATCGTTCTGAAGCACCTGTTCATGGGCAAACACAGACAAAAAGATGAAGATCCATTTTTAAAAGAGCTGCTTCCCACCCCAGAATTGCACAAATTTAAAGGGAAAACTCAAAAGAGAAAGTCTCTCAATTACAAGGCTCAGATCGTAACCAAAGATCTCTTTTCTACTTCAATAACTAAGAATCCTAAGCCCAAACCTGCTGCTTCCAAAAAAAAGGAGAGGATCCAACTCCATCAACATCAGCGAATGTGGGTAAGCACGCAGAGAATAATATCCTCCAGGAAAAGAGTCTTGGTATTGCTTTGTGTGTGACGAAACAAAGCAACTTGACATGAGGCGATGTGTGATTTGCGGCTCTTGGTGTCACGAAATGTGTGTTGGCCTCACAAAAAAAGACCAGGAAATATTCAAGTGGGTGCTTTGTATTTAGTTTAAAGCTTAAAATTCTTAACTATTGTCTCAGTATGGTATTTTTTATAAAAACGTGAATATTATTTTATTTTCTTCTCTAGTCTGGAAAACCAAAGTTAAGTTCAGTTAATTTAAGTTTCAAAGAAATAAAATTATGTTCTTCCTAATGCTGTTACTTCATTTAGTCTGAAAACTCATTCTATACTTTATTGAGATGCGAACTCTTTGTTTTTGGGGAAAAAAAGATCTACTTATCTTTTTCTGCCTGTTTCCAGGTGGGCCTCATTATACAACCTAAATTTCTTCACTGGGCCTTATTAACCGAACTTTCGGAAAATAAAGCCCAACTGCAACTTTTTTTGAAAAGCAGATTAAAAACTCCACACACTTGTAGGACTTACATCACACATAAAATATCATTCATCAAAGTACAAATTAAAACAATTTTGGTATTTTGATGTTTGCCTCTGTCACATTTTGCAAAAAAAGTAGGATCAAATTAACTGGGCCTTAAATGCCGCAGGTACCTTACAATATCTTTCTATGATTACTTGAAATGTGTTAGGGAACATTTGCTAGCAAACAAAATCACATTAGATCATTAAAACACGACATTTTTACTATTCAGCAGAATATATAGACATACTATTATGGGGTCATTACACATTACCGAAATAACGTTTATGTTTATATTGTATTTTTTATATACTCTAGTAATTTTATTATGTACTCGTATGTGTATGTTTTTTCAAAATATTTTTTATTATCACTAGTCATTTTATTATGTATCCGTAGACTAATTATAGTTATAGGTGGTTATAGAATATGTTCTACCATTTTGATTATTATTAAGTAAATCAATCGTACTTGTGAGATTATAATTATAAGATCTAAAGAGATGTGATTGATGGGATGTTGATTAGTTAAGTTCTTAAAAGAAATAATTTATTTTAAACATATATTTATGTAATCAGATTGTAATATATACACGTGTGCGCAAAATAAATGTATAAAAAACGTGTGTTGCTTTTTTTGTTACAGAAGTTATAATATATCGTTAACGTTTTTCCAACTAGGATCTAACCCAAACCACTGTACAAGAACTCTATCCCCACGTCGCGTCGTTTTAATACTTTTTCAATTAGATAAACGTCGGAATATTTAGCTCTATACATTTTCTCCTGATAAAAGTACCCGTGAATCGTATCACCATGTATGTCTGAAAGCAATTATGTGACTGGGTTTGTTATTTAAACTTTGACGATCTCAAACAGTTCGGCCGACCAATTGGGCGTAAAACCTTTTAAAAACACGCTTTTATATTTGGATATTCAAACAACGTCACCTACTTTATAGCGCGGCTTATCTAAAAATATCTTCATTAGCCCATATACATGATGCAGATCGGTTTTTGGTGTTACAGAACTCGGTATTCTTTCAATAGTACGGTTTACTTGTTACGCGATCGAGACCTTCCTTGTACTATACGTAGAATAATGATTGATTTTCTTATCCCCATAAGTTTGGCGAACGATTGATTGTAAAACTCTTTACCTGCATCGGATTGTAGGTTTTGAGAAACGCGTCCGGAACTGTTAAATATCTATCATCGCTTACTCTTCATACCGCGCAACCATAAAAATTTCGAAAAACAATCGATTACGACCAGAATGTATTCACCCCTTGTTTATTTTTGCGTAAGGCTGAAACTCTAAAAATTCACCTGATAAGTATTGTTGTATGATTTGATAATAACTTTTCGGCGTCTAAAGTTTCTTCTGACAGGTTTACGCAACTTATTCACAACCTGCTGCTTCGACATTTTATTGTTTTGTGTCGTCGCGTAAGCTTAATTTTTGACTATCTTCAGACTTGTTCAAATAATTGCAGAATGTCTGCTGAATATCGCTTATTTTACCCGATATTAATTCTAATTCGTGGTTTACGCTAGTTGCGTATACGAGATTGGCCTCCTCAATCGAGTTTTGATGTTGTCAAATCACCACGTCGACGTATGCTTTATTTGGGGCATTGGTTTTTGCCATCGGGTTGCCCACGTTCTTCAAACACTTATTGTTAAAAACATATTTGTCTTCCGAATAATATTTTAAATTGATGGCGTTATGTGAATCAATAGGGTCTGCGACGTTAATTAGTCGTCTATTCTCCATATCATAATCGTTATCGATGGTTATCTCCGGAGGACCTCGATAAACTATACGTTGAGTCGACGACGACGCTGAACGCCTGAATTTATCTAGAGACATGTTAAAGCGACGCTTGATGTTTAACGTATAGCTCTCGAGTTGCTTTTATAAGTGCCTCTAGGATCGGCGTTGATTGCAACAACCCTTTTTGTTTAATATGTTCCATTAAATAAGTAAGAATTTGACTAAACACTGCAGCCGATACATCGAGGACGCAGGATGTGCGAGTTGACTGATGTAAACTCAACAATACGTCCTCGTATAAGTGCCAAATGGTTTTCTAAAGATATGAAACGACACACTAGATTGGTTTGTATCAGATTCGGATTTTCGTTAAACATATATTTAAAGGTCTTATCTATTTTCGTCTCAATTATTTGGAGGCAACATGGTCATGCGCTTGTCGAGTTCTTCGTTCAGAATATCGTTTATTTTCAGGATAAGTGGGGCATTGTTGTGATGCAGTAGTCGACCGATTTTGTCTATGAATGACATCGTACAAAACAAATGAGGGGTGATAGTAGTTATATACTATCGAGCATGTTTTCGATATAACCATCTTCGAATAATTCTTCTAAAATCGATATTATATGGTTTCGAACACCATTGTCTCTAAGGGCTTGTCTTTGAATTTCTTAAACAACCCGTGTCCACAGGTCGATGGTGACGATAATGAATGGTACGAAGAACTCTCACCATCATCATGATCATCATATTGTCTCAGGCGCTCTTGCTTATTTCTGCATATTTCTTCCTCGATTACCCCTTATCCGTCCATCAGGTTTATATGCTCGTCTATACACATGTGTATCAATGCTCGCGTAGTTAAACTCATCCATGCTACGAATCTCTTCTCTATTGGGGTTTTTCGTAAATATCAATTCATACAGTCCCGGCGTTCTTCTATAGTGATGTTTGTTCCGCTTATGATCATAACAGAATCGCCAATAACCTATTTATTCCTATCGGGATCGTAATAAACACCGTACATAAAATCCACATGTTCACCTCTCGTATCAGCCAACAGCATAAACAGCATATCCATATATTTTTGAGACAACGGTTCATACTGTTGTTGTAACGTGTTCTAGTAGACTTTGGAGACTAAACAAATTTAATATGCGATGCTAATATATAACGCGTTCTCGATGTTTAAGAATGGTCTCATTGTCTTCAAATCGTTTGACGTAGACGTCGCGGCGAAGAAATTGTCTGACTAGGATAATATAAACTCGTCGAAACCTTTTCAATAACGTCATTAACATCGATGGCACCGTTGTTAATCGTCAAAAACCCATGCGGTGTGGTCAATATTTGCTACACATTTCTCTAAAAATCTGAATACTAATTGTCGGACTAACATGATCATCGTACACGTGTTTCAGGTTCATCTCATCTTACCGGAAAAGAATCACAACATTTGCATTATCTCGAATCAATTGTTTAAGTATTCTGCTATACGTTTGACTCAGATAAAAACAATCGATTGAATTATGTTGACCCATACTAAAGTACGCTCTAACACTGGGTTCCCCATATTAGACTATACAATTTAAAAGTCGAATCAAAACTTTCTAATCAAAGTAAATTGCTTTTTAATCGACTAATATGTAGCTTATTCTGTGGAATTTATGACTAAAGTAAATAACAATTTAAGTTTTGATCATGTCTTACAAATGCCCTCCTTCGACTTCAATGCATTTTTGAATTCTAAGTTCAAAATGTATCATCACTCGGCGAAGCAAATCTCCATTTATTCCTGCAATTTCATTTCGAATCTGATCCTTCAGCTCCATAATTGTTGCCGGAATTGTTATTTACTTTAGTCATAAATCCCACAGAATAAGCTACATATTAGTCGATTCAAAAGTTAATTTACTTTGATTAGAAAGTTTTATTCGACTTTTAAATTGTATAGTCTAATATGGGAAACCCTGCATTATCATGTTTCTCAAGCGCTATATCATCGAAAACGAATATGGAATCGGATTCGGCCTCGTTAGAAGCCATGATACATTCGTTGTCGCTGTACGTATAGTACCCTATTTCCAGCATCAAAGTTAAAATTTCACTCAACAGTTTGTATTTATCTTGGTTTAGTGATTTGGAGTAGACAGTAGGTATACGTTTTAAATTTCAACCCGTTCGGTTCCGTTAAAAGGCTAAACATGGCATTAGTTTTCCCGGAATTTGAGGGACCGGCGATGATAGCTCTCATAGTATTTGGTATATTTGTTATGTTATTTAAATGATACTCTAGATATTACGAGAAGTACATGTATTTTTATATCATAATACGTAAAATTACATCCGTTTAACCTCACCGGTTATCGGATTGTATTGAATAACAGCATCATGAATTATTAGACAGTATGCACCCATATTGTTTTCAAAGCAGAGGATTCCAATTCCAGTTTAACATCCACGGTAGAATTCTTCAAGTTTTTATTCTGATTCGCACAATTAATTACAAAGATGGGGCAAGTTTTAAATTTACGATAGTCGAATGTGGGAATGCTGATAGCCGATGTAACATTTGAGGACCCGCCATCACCCTACACACTCGTTTCGATCATAATAATTGTGTTAAAAGTTGATATAATTCCTGTACGCTAACGGATACTTATTCGTGGCGAAATCCAAATTTATGGCTTCATACGGATATCTGAAGGACCACAATAGCCCATCGAGGTGTCTTCAATTGCGAAGACGTCTTTATCGGCCATATATCGGTTTTAACTTACTTCAAGGCCGGATATTTGTATAATTCCCATTTCGGAATGGTACAGTAATTACCGGTTTATTATTAATCTTCTCGAACATTTTCAGCTTTGTCTTATGGCTGAGCGTTAAGTGGGGTACTTTCCATTGAATTTTCGTTAACTTTATGACAGCGTCCTCCTCACCATAATAACAATCTAAATTAGTTCTCGAACGAATCAGAACAAGTTCCTGTTTCATACTCACAATAACCTGCATATAATGTTTGGTAAATCCAAATACATGCTTTACAGGTAGACAAACAGTGAATTTTTTACTCAAATCCGCATCGGTTGCACTGAATTGTACTTGTAGAGCCTCATCGTCGTTCGAAGGTGACCATCCGATTTGGCTTAGTGCTTTATTATCACCATCGCTATATGAGACATAACCCTTCATCATCGAGCTGATACCCGGGTTTCTGCAGACGTCCACGCGATGACCACCTAATTCATATCGAATCTCTTTGAACAGGAAACTAGCAAAATGGTTTGTTAAATTACACGATTTCGCAGCACCTGTCTGCTTGCGCGTAAGATTCCTCTCGATGTATAGAAATCTCTCATGGGTGACCGTAATCAAATCTTGACTTTGAATAGGAATTTTAATTTCATCCAAAGGAGCATAAGTATTCGAACCATAAGGTAAGTACGTGTGAATATCGGACTAATCGAAATGAGTCTCTCCGAAAATATTTAATTGTTCGCTCATATTTCAAGAAAAGCTTCTCTTGCTTAGTTAAACGGTTGTTGTCGTTCTTCTTCTTTTTCTTCTTCGGTAACGTACGCGATAGCGGTAATGTTCTGTTGGTTTGTTTATCACCAAACCAATCACGTGGGTGAGTTTTTTATCTAATTTAATCGGCGGATAGAAATCATGCTACGCCGTATTTCCAACACCTTCCAAACTGAATGTTATCGACATTATAACTGATTAATAATTCTTATAACACATCCAACGTGTTTCGGGTCCTCGAATACCATCTAAATTTACAATTGCAGAATCGTTCACATGAAGCCCATCTTTTGGTAAATCATTTCGCATAAGTACACCTTTAAGTACAAAACATTTCTAGCAAACTTTCGCAAATCAATATCAGTTAGCGCTCTTTCGGGTAACTGTATCAGTTTTTTGGATACGGTTTCAAGTATACGGCGGAACCAGACTTTGAATATGGTTTTTAATATAATGCAGAACCTCATTTCCCATATAGTTTTAAATATATACCGCTACCCTTCTTCCCTAGAGCTATAGCCTCCATCGTACGATTATGACGAGCGGCCTCTTTAGCACGCAGTTTTGAATTTTTAGCATCATTGACGGCTCTAGCAATTCTAGTTGCACCACCAGCCAGCGCTCCAGTTGAGAAAGTCCTGCGCATAGCGGTCCGGTGACAGAAATGGTAATAATCCTCCGGTTTTAGGGATCGGAATAATGCGAGGTAGTGTTATATTACGTTTCCTGCCAAAATAGCGAATGACGATTTAGCTACATTATACACCGTTCTAATCGGATTACTGCTACCATCCACATAATTATAACTTTGTTGAAGAAAGCTCTCGCTCTTCGCTTCTTTTTATTTTTCTTCTTTATTATCCGCCTCATAGTTTTGTTCAAGCCTAGCCTTCATAGCAGCAGCAACCGCTAGAGCCGACACTCTTTTGCCTAAACTTGCGTCTTTAGACGTTCCCATGTCTTCTGCTGTAGCAACCGGTTAGCACGATGTCTCGCAGCTAAATCGTTAGGGCTGTTATTGTAGTTGATATCATGTGTTTATAATGGGCGTCTAGATCATTAATACCAACATCATTTCGAGACTATTTTGTAGTTTTGTACCGGGACCACAATACTGATACCCAGGCAGATATAATTCTACAGATAACCTGTTTATTAAACTATTTATAACACAACCACCATCATTTTTTAACACCAACATGATTGTTGTTAGTAGTTAATTTATTAGCGTCAATATATTTATACATACATACAGTACATGATATTAATAAACATGTTAATATATCAGTGTCATAGTCTCTAGCACACTTGACATGAAAACACGCGGACGATGATAAAAAACTCTCCATTAAACATAATACATTATGGGAATTAGTATTATGTTTACTGTTTAGTTGTTTTTCAATCACCTTGTAAATGGCTCAACCATCATCATCATCACCACCTGATTGTTTACGCATTTTCTACCCTTGCTCGACAGCCATACGTTTAATTGGACTATTTTAAACCACATCCAGTTTGTATGACCGCATCAACGATAGTTATTATATCTTTCAAACGAAACATACAAGCAACATCTTATTTGTTTTAGAACACAATTTTTATAATCACGCGTTAAGGTTGTTTTTATAAAACAATTATTATCACTCTAGCCCCAACCCAATAAATCAGGATGATATTCCGTACTGTAGACAAGTTTTACATCGTCAGATATGTCCGAAGTATTGCTTATGCACTCAACATAACAATCGTTGACATCGTCAAACTCTTTTCGATACTCCTCACTAACCGGGTTGTAGAAAAAGTCGTTTATCAGCTAATGGTGAAGTTCCATTAACTTCATTCAGTTGCTGATGGTAAGCAACACATTGTTTTTTTCACGATCGTAAAATGCACGCTACTATCAGCACATAAACCATTATAACCAGGATTATTCCAAATCTGGATTACCGGGGTAAGCTGCAGATATCCAATTTCGATATATTTCCCATCATCACACATTCGCAGTGCTTGACTCAGCCATCGATTTCTTTTCACCACCACCAAATCCTATTGTTGTAGACACAGAATCTAAATTTAGCGAAAGAGATCGCGATTTAGATCATAGAATAAAATTTTTTATATCGTTATTTATTTTATCATTCATCACGAGAGCTCGATTGTAACTAACACGCCCGATTTATAATCCACATGTATAATAGAAACATCTGCGCAGTTCAACAACACGGCTTTGTTCTCGTGATACTTTCAAAACTCGTCTAGTTTTGAAGTCTGAGACCTCCACTTTGATCCACTTTAGAGCAATTCCAACAATAAGACAATGGAGGCAGGCGGGCGGCAGCGGCGGTCAGCCATCAAGTGAAGAAACGCACTTAAGCACTTCACGGCTTTGTTCCAACATGCAGGATCCTGTCGAAACTTATCGTCGTTTGACCTCCACGAGGACAGGCGCGGCGGACGATCACGAACATCTTGACCGACATCTTAACTACCATCTAAAGGGCGGGAACAACATCTTCACAAACATCTTAACCAACGGGCGGGGACGACCACCCACCACCAACCAGCACACGAGAGTTAAGGATTGGCAGGGACATTTTTGGCTTTGTTCCAACATGCAGGATCCTGTTTAACTATCATCTTAAGGGCGGGGACTAGCACAACATCTTGAAAGGGTGTGGACTAACACACATCTTAGACCACCCATCTTAACCACCACAACCAACCAGCACGCGAGACACCAACATCTTTACCACTATCTTATACACCAACATCTTTAGGTCGACATCTTAAACCACCATCCAAGTGGGGCGGAAGCGGCTTTAACCCCCTACTCTATAAGCAAAGCCGATTCTGCCTTAGTATCTTAACCACCAACATTTTGCCCATCTTAACCCCAACATCCTAAGGGCGGGGACTGTCACACCATTTTGACAGCCATCTTAAAACCGCTATCTTCAATACACGGCCTAAAGCAAAGCCGATTCTGTCTCACGTAAAAGCTAAGCCGATTCTGCCTCACTTTTTCACCACCAAAGTGAGGCAGAAGCGGCTTTTAACCCCATACTTATTTCATTATTTAGAGTAAACTATTTTTTTTAATTGAGTCCTTAATTGGGGTTGATGTTTGATAGTTGAAAAATTGCAAAATTAGTACGCGAGTTGTTACTTTCTGCAAACCGCACCCGGATTTTCGTGTCCGGAAAAACGCATCAGTATGAAACCAGCCTAAGATTTATTTTAAGCAGTAACATTTTTTAATTAAAGCAATTTAATGATTTATTAATTTCTTAGGGTAGGTAAATAATTCTTTTTTTATTAAGCTATCATCGGGGTTAATTTTTTAAATGTTGAATGATTTTGTAATAATGTTTCAATGCAATTTATTATTCAACATTTAGTTATTTAAACAAAATTTTACTCACTTTAAGTTTTCAAATATAGTTTTATACGTTTTGGCATTTTGCGGTAGTTTTCAAACCATAAAAATAAACAGCGCCCGTTTACATATAGATTTTAAAGTGGAAGGTAAGTTAAATCTAATCCAATATTTTCAAATTGGTGCATTTTGAAAGACTTTCTTTTGCCTTATTTTGAGCTTCATTTCCTGGACTACTGTTACTTATACTATCAAAAAGTGGTGTTATCGAAATATTCATTGTAAACGTGGATATATAACTTTTTGTACTCATAGTTTAAGATTACTGATTTCCCGGTTATTCTCGATGCACGGAAGTTTCATTTCCCGCACCGCTGTGTTTTAGTTTCCGAGGGAATAGGGAAATTTTGTTAGGTTGGTATTAGTTGACAACGCAAAGCAAATTGTCAAGCAATCGGCGAAACAGTGCTACCAACTCAAAGTTCTTGTAAACACAAACAACTAAGCAGCTGTGAATTTATTTATTTATGAACTATTACTACAGTTACTCGTTACAAAATAGTTATTTACGTAACTTGTGCGGAAACAGGTTCTTTCGGGAATGAGTGCCCGTTAGCATTTCGCACGAATTTTCGAATACTGTTTACGCACAAGTTGCGGCTGTGGCTATAAAACATATGCGCATAATGTATACCTACATATTTCATCTAACATCTAGTTAACTTATTTAATTGTTAAACTTTTATTTTAAGATATGCATTGTTTTACAACATTTACAACAAATAAAATGTGCGAAAATTGCATTGTAGATAACGACAATGTAAGTAAATTAACAAATAGTTCGTGGAAAGCTTCTAATGTGGAGTGTTTTTTGGTAGTTTTTGAAGCACATGTTCGGGATAACTGCGTTTCGTAGTCTGCTTTTCTTGCACTCTTGATTGTTTCATATGTAAGAAATGCAAAATAGTTATTTAGCTAACGAGTTCGGGAAGATACATTTCTCGCATGAGCACTTAGTTTGCCGCACGACCGTAGGGAGTACGGCATTAGTGCGAATGCGGGAAATTCTTTCGAAAAAGTTAGGTATATTATTTTGTACTCGCCGCTTGGGAAATGACATTTGATATAAGTATATAGCCAATCAGGAAGCTATTTTTCCCACTGTCATTCACAGACATTGAAATAATAACATAGTAATCCAAATATACTATTTAGTTGTTAAAAATAATTTTCCCAATGATTTTTGTTAATAAAAACAAGAATTAATCTTAAAAAAATCTACACAAACTTATTAAAATTTATAGTGCCATCTATCCAGTATGTATATTACTACAACTAAAAACGTGAACTCATAGCACTCTGCTAACTATATTAAAATTTGTAAAACAGTTGCTAACATTTATTAACGAAATATTTGCTCGATACAAAAAATATTGTACAAATCTCTTGCGGGAAGATTATTCTAGCATTCGCATGTGTTCATGTGAGAAAAGTTCTTCCCGAACTTGATTCGTAAATAACTATTACTGACAAAGCCGACAAGGAATACCGGGATAAGGAACATGTAGGTATATAAGTTTAAACCTGATGCTAATGAATATTTGGCGGTCTTTTGGATAAATGCAATCTGTTAAATTCTAAGATTCTATAAGTTATAAATGGAATTACAAATTGAGATATTTGATACCTTATTTTGACGATCGTGATAAATATTTATTAGACTTATTGATTTGAAACTAAATATGTAAAAAGAAATAAATTAATATAGCTAATTATTGATACAGTTTTAATTAATGTGAAACACCTGTTTTCAATAAAATTGAATGAATGTAGAGTAAATGACTGATGTCCTACAGACGCCATATTGTGTTGTTTGAGGTTGTGGTGTTGGATCGCCGTATTTAAAAAAGAGAGAACGCAACTTCTAGTTTTATTTAGCAAAATTTATAACCTTGATCTGTCAAACAATTAAGTAATTAACGTAATTAATTAATTAAATTTATTTGAAAAAATATGGTATGAAAAGTGCTGAACCTAAATAATAATTCTAAGAACACAGTTTACTATTTAAACAATCACGTGTGAAGCAAGTTGCTAACTGTTTGGGCGAAAAACACATACAACATCAACTCATTTACATAAACAAGTAAAATGTAAATTGCGTCGGCATTTCGTTTTAAATTAGTGTAGAAAACACGACATAATGAGATTTCGCCAAGATGAAGAGAAACAAGTTTTACAAGTCTTTGTGTAGATTTTAAATTAAAGTGCTTGCACCTTTGTGTTTTGAAGTAGCCAGCGTCAGAATGTTATCCTTTTCTTTGAATCTTATCTGACATGTGCCAAAGTAAAAAAAGATAACCAACTGGCAATTTATTTCATGCCTCGAGATACGCTCTTGAAATAATTAACTATTTTTTTGTGTTATAGTATGCAATTCGAATAAAGTTATTACTTAATATTCTTCGCAATGCAAATACGCAAATGAATAATTATTGTCTAATTAATTAATTTACATGTATGTGCGACTTCATGGTCGCCTTTATTTCATCTTACATATTTTTTTAGGAATCCAGCATTCATAAAACATTTAACTTATATTTAGCTATGATCCACATCTGCTAAAATAAAATAAATTTTTTTAAATAAATCAAAAATATACTTTTCAGTCATCATTTATTCTTTTAAAATTGAATTCCTTCTATCATTCTTACAACCTCTTTAAGTTTTTCTTTCCATTTCTATCCACATGACTCATCCTCCAACACCAGTGCGGCGACTAAAAATCCTGCTGTTGACCATTTCTTCCACTGTTTTTTGCGGCTGTTGTATTGTTGATCTTATACGAGCATGATTTAAACTTGAAGAACGTGCTGTTTCTCTTCTCGTTTGATTTTGCAGTGGTTGAAATGGATTTGTTCAGAACCGCTCTCCCCATGTACCTGTTCTTGCGACTTGAACGTTGTTCTTGTCTGCCTTGATCTTGATTCTTGATTGTTGAAAAATCTGCTCACACTCCACGTTCTCTCTGGACTTTTTCTTGCAAAAGTAACTCTAGGTCGTTTGTTATTTCCATTTGTTTGTTCACTTCTTCTGTTCAAATATCTGTGCCGATAGGTATCATCCCTCGGGTAATCGTTTATGCGTCCGCAGTATTTTTCATAGTTTCTTAAGTATGCTTGTAGTAGTTGTTTTATAGTAATAATATTTTGTAAGTCTACATTACGGAATGCTTTCTCTTCAAATTGTCCCGCTAACCAACATACTAATTCCGCTTCCTGTCGTTGTTAGGTGAAATATTTTGCGGTATTGTACTGCAGTATCATGTATGTCTCCCTTGACATACCCATGTTTGCTTTCTTCTACTTGAAGGATTTCTCACATTCTATCTTGTTGAATTTCGGTCCATAATTTTCAATAAACGCTGTTTTAAAATCTTCATACTGTTTAAATTGTTTCCTTTTCCATTGATACCATACTTTGGCATCTCGCTTCATCGCTGCATCTGCCATGCGTAATTTACTTTCGTCTTTTGTGCCACTTCTGAATTGCGCTTATAAACTCTCAATGAACGCCATGAGCGACTCGTATGTTTGTCCATTAAATCTTGGTCCATCTTGACTTCCGCATTTATATAATTCATGCAAATGTGTAAGCAATAGCGAATTCTGGGTTTCTGTCCTTATCTCTCTGTTTTACTTGTTGATTTCACGAGTTACATTGACTATCTCTTGTATCGTATCCCTATCTTCTTGTACATCTCTTACTCGACATTCTGTTTCTAAGTTTATTTGCTGTGTATTATTTTCCATACTGATCTGAAATCTCCTATCTCATTTGTCGTTTTTTCTTTTAAATGCGTCACTTCTGCGTTTCAATTCTTTATTAAATGGTTTACTCTTTCATTTAACTTTCGACGCGCATGGACTACTATTTTTTATTGCTTTCATTTAAATTATTTGCTCGTAATCGGGGGCAAGGACAAGTAATACGTTATTACGTTGTGATATCAACGAACAACACATTACTGCAGAAGCTACCGTGCTAGCGGTGACTTAAGGTAGGTATAGAGCATTAAAGTAGCGTAAATTTTTTGAATCCTCGTGGTGAAGGCATGCTTGAAAATTGGGAATGCAAGTTCGCAATACACTTAATTCAATTCCCGAAGGGGGTGTGTCTAAGCTGAGGGCAAAGTGGTGGCTTATGGAAAGTGCCCAAAGCGATTTTAAGTTCACATTTTCGCCGGTAGAGATGTGTAAAATGTATATAAACTTTAAAATCGCGCATGCGCGGTGGAAAAATTTGACATAAAAAGAAAACAGCTAATTACAATTGCTACTTAAAGAACGTTATCAAATTGTCAAATTTTGTTCAAATTTTGGGATTTCGGAAAAAATATACATATTATGTACCTCGGCACTAAAGTTCTTTAAATGACTCACGTGTTTTATTTGTTTCGGCTATTGCCTCTGCAAACTAAAACACATTCGTCATGAAATATCAAACTTTAGTGCCTTGATACATAAATCGAAGTAGTATATAAATAAATTACAAACATCTTTTATTTGAAGAAAAAATATGTAAAATGAATCTATTTTGTAAATATTCCACAAACCCCTTTCAAAAATCTATCAGATCTCCATTTTTTCTAAATAACACCTAGATGACCAGTGGTTTGATATTGTGTTTACAGACTCATAACTCCAGTTAAATTAAACATTATTGACGATTTTTCGTCGTCATCTTAGTTAATTTAGTATTCGTTGTTCTCTTGATTTTAAGGTACTTAATTCAAGAATAATTACGCGCCCACGTTAGATGTTAGATGTTAAATTCCATTCGTTCATATAAAGTGGAGAAAAAATATTATAGTGTAATTACAATTTGATTTACGAGTTTTTCACTTGCAATATCAGAAACTAGAGTAGCAGAAACCATAAAATTGGAAATACCTATTCAATTACACCGTTTAATGATGATTGAGTAAACCATTATAAAACGAGTAGCAAGTTACAGTTTATTTCAAGCATATCGACAAATGGAAGGTTCAAAATTGACTTGCAAAATATATCAAAACCCGGATGTGCTCATTACGATCTGTTATAATTTTGGGTACCGTGTGCTCCATATAAATTTTACATACACACTATCCTTAGATCAGAGCATCTCATTGTAAGGATCTATAAACAGTTTTAGTGCGTGCCTCGTACGCCAACAACCCAACAACACATTTAATAAAAACTATAGTTAGATACAATTGGTATAACGCAAAACAAACAAAACCATACGGCTTTTTAGATAAGTTCAATGCCCGCTCAATGAGTATACATGCATTAAGTGATCGTTTTATTTTTACCCTTCACACTGATTGATTTTGAACATGACAGCTATGAAGTATATACTGTCTTACACTGAATGTGGTGTGAGAAAAAAATTACATTTCATCGGACAGAAATTTTAATTGTTAAAAGATTAAAATTTGTTCTTCAACAAGTAACGTTATTTATATTTGGAGCACGTTGTTTTTTTTGTACCTTACCATATATAATTATAATAAGAAGTAGCGCTGCAACTGGGAGTGGTAGAATTTCATTCACCAAGTTATTTATGCATACCTTCATCGACTGGAAAATTCGAGGTAAGAATAATTATTTAGATTCATTTATATCGAATAATTTGCGATTGTTTTTATTATTTCACAGAAGTATTAGTAATAGTTTTTAATGGTAATTTTATCTATTAGGTGGAAAATTGTCTAAGAAGAATACGTGCTTTTGTTGTTAATCAGCAACACACCGAAATTTATAGCGTATTCTAAAGTTTTATTGTAGTATATTTTAGTATTCTCTTTAACATTTCAAAACAACAACAAAGGTTTAAAAATATACAAAAACCTATGATGCGCTGCCAGAAAAATGAATATTTGTTTATGGTGGTAAGTTGTTCGAGAAGATTTAATTTAGTTTAAGTAGAAAAGAAGTCATAATACTTATAATATTACTAATTGAATATATAAATACTAATAAGACCATATGTAAGATTTAAATATAAACATAATCAATGCATGTAACTAAATCTTTTAGTTAGCCGCATGTCTGACTTTATTACTGAATATGACTTATCAATACTAAGTCGAATTAAGTTTGATTGTAATTAAATAGTTAATTCGACAGTTCATTGGTTGAATTAAAGGTTTTGACCAATGAAATACCGAACTATGTATCTTAAATCAAATTTAATTCTACTTTCTAAAGCGATACTAACATCAAAAAGGAAGCGTTTAAAGGAAGAAATGGAGAAAGTTATTGAAAGCTAAGAAAACTTGTTAATTATTTATATTGCAAAATAAAAAAATAGATAATGTTTAGTAAACAATCTGAACAAAAAGTTCGTAAACAATGATTTTTCTACAATCTGTACTTTAGTTATAACTGAAAAATTGAACACCTTCCTATAACTATATATTATCTAATGTAAAATGTAAAATATTGTACTACTGCTTTTTAATTATAGACCAGCGAATAATTACTGATTTTGCAACGTAACTTTATACAGCCTGCTCGTTGCATGTACAGTTCATATTTGAAAAGCGATCCTACGTAATATGAAGTTTGTAAAATCGATTGCAAATTGCTTATGAAAATAATTGTTTTTGTTTACTTTAACCAATCTGCCGTTGTTCAGATATTAAAATATGCAACGAAAAATTGCCGACAATTTATTAACAGACGGTTTTAGATTACAACAAATTTTTATCTTACAATAATCAGTCTGCCTATTTATTTATTTAATCGTATGGTACATTTTAAATATTGAATTGTGATGTAAGTGTTATGTATGGTGCCCCAGAAGAGTCTGCCTATAATACGAAACGATTACATTAATCGAATATAAAGCTAGTAACAAGGCAGGTGATTCACTCAAAAGCTTTGTCGTGTTTTCTCTTTCAAAATCGGCATATATTTATATGGTTTTTTATGACTATGTATAACAGTATATGCCAAGTGAAAACAATTTGTTGGTTGTAAAACCAACCAAATCCTTAGAAGTGTAAAGATAAATGAAATATTCAATTGATTGAAAGAGATAAAGATAGACCACAAAAACGGCACTATACCTACAATCTGGAAATTGCAATACATTAAATGGCTGCTTGACCTAATGCCAAAACTTTTCATTTAAATACCGCATCACAAAATTAGCAAGTAGGGCGAAGCGTGCTAAGAGACCGTTATGATGACAAAATCTCAATCCCTACTACTTAATAGTAAACTTTCGTTGACAATTTTGCATAATAATCTGTGCGCTCTTAAAATTTGATTGATGCGTGGAATTGTATGAATGGGTTGAAGCAGAAACTTTACCAAACTGGTAGTGAGTTGTGATAATCTCATCGTTTCTTAAACAAAGCAACCAGGTTCAGACAAGACAAGCATTTGCAGTGTATTTCTCAATGTGGAATCTCGTTGTCTTCATTGTACTTCCATGGTACATTCTCTCATATACAACAACCTATGTTATAAACTCCTATGCGTCGAACAAATCAGATTAAAAAAATATCTTATAACTCAACTCAGATGGATAGTTATTGTAGGTTAAATCATTTGTTCAAACAGCAAATTTATTGTGTCATTTAATATTAAATTATCAGGTTCACAACTTCAATACTACCCGATTTTGGGAATTAGAAGAACTCACTATTTTATTCAGATTTAATTACATAATGGAGCGAAAACGTTATTAAGCTCACACCACAACTTTAATTACATTAACTTTCTGCAAGAGTACTAACAACCAAGACTCGATGACTCGGCTTGTATCTTCCGCGCCAAGCGGTTACATAGAAGAAATGAATCACGACTAAAACTGCCACTGTGTTTAAAGGCTCTGCTAAAAGATCTACTAAAGTATCACTAAATTGTACAGTGTTGGTCGGCCCCGGTTAAAAAAACTTGATAATCGATCCTATTCGCAAATTCTGGATGCAAAATATCAAAAGATCAATAGGTACGTGATTTTTTAATATTAAGAGTGGATTTAGAGAAAATCAAATTAAATTTTTAGATTTATTAAATTTGTACGTTTTCGTACTCTAATCATTATAATATAGGGACCGAGCATACATTCTATCAGCGCCACCTAACAAAGAGTATATGCATTTCTGTTGGTACAACCGCTAAGTTGTCTTAACTATGAATCGATTTTTATTAAGCAACTAGATTACGCCCAGGCTCCTAGTAGCCTCACGAACGAAGTAACACCGTTCCCTCAAGTGGGCCAGTGTTCATAAACAGATTTTTTTCGGATGAAATTGAATCTTCTACAGCTAAGCCATTCAAAATTTGCAAAATTACAAATTTTATGTTTTTTTATTCATATTTTTACGTAATACGGTTCCGGAGTTATAAAAATGTAAAAATTACAGTATTTCGTATTGACAATGTAAAATTACTTTAAAAAAAAATTTTTAAGACAAATTTTATTACACATTATGCAGCAGGGTCACAAACAAACTTTTTCTTAAATAAACTTTTTTATCGATTATAATTTAGAAATTATGGCCGTTTTAGTTTTCGATTACAATTTTTCAAAAAGTTTTTCGCTTATAACTATTGAAAACACGAGAGGTCAAAAAGGACTGAAGCCGCCAAAAATGTATATTTCTTTATCCGCGTAAGATTCTTTTTGAATTTTGAAAAATCAGTCAGAAAATAAGCGAGTTGTGGTCAAATTACGGCTCAATTTCTTTGAAATTTTGTTGACCATTTTTAACATTTTTTTTAACCTTGAAGATGCCCTCGTACAAAAATAATCTAAATCGAAAAATAAAGACACGTCTTAGGTAAACTCAAAATTTTTTTTCAAAACGGAAATATCTCGAGCCATTTTAATGCGAGACGAATTTGAAAAAAGGTCGATTTTCGCGTCGAATCTGTTCCTAGCAACGTGAACAGAGAACCGAAAAAGTTTTACAGTTTCCCTATTCTCGCCCTTATGAACAACAAAGGCATAATGCATGAATACATAATATTCGACGGATGAAGTTAATATTATGAGTAAGATGTTAATAAATTATCAACGGCGGGCAGTCACAGAATTCATTGTAATTAAAATACACTATTTGAAATACAATATTGTATTTTATGATATTTCCTAAAATATTTTGTATTTCAAATACCTACTTTTCTATAAATATCTTGGTCTGAAAATAATTATTATATGTTAAACACCATTTTTGTACTTGTCCCCATAAAAATTTGTTATTTAATGTTCAAGTACACAATTCAATAGCTGTGTTAGTTTTATTCTGAGACATCCAGGATTTCTATCCACCAATATTGTGTCCCATTAACGAGGGTAGTTTTGGGCTCTACACGAGATTTCCTGAAAGAGGATTTAATAGAGCACATTTTGGCGTTAAGTCATGATTTGGCACCCTTTTCATATTGTGATGCTACCTAATGTGTTTCACCTGCTTAACATAACCATTTTCATGTAACAAGGACTGAATGAGAAGTGAAACTGAAAGATATCTTTAGTACAAAAGAAGTAACTCGTTATCATAATAATATATCATAAAGCAATTGATTAATGTTTGTCTGATGCACTACTTTTCCTTATGAACTTTCAACTAAATTTTCTGCCTTTTATTTCGTTCGTCCCAGTTTCATGAACACAAAATATAAATTTGACAAAGTGTAATTCAACATCTATAATGAGGTTATGTTTCTTGTACCAACAGTTATGTTAGTGATTCTCTCCAGAGGGCGCAGAAAGGCGCAAAATTTAAAATGTAGACGGTACCTATAAGCTTATAAGTTGTACTAGAACGTTAAAAATTGCATTATTTGTAGCCAAAAACTTCTTATGAAGTTTAACTAATTTATATTTAGCGGAACGTAACGTCATTGGCTGTGACGTCAAAAGTCATCTGTTGAAAGATGTACGCTGGATTTTATCTTCCTTCTTCAGCGTTTTATAAGTAACGAGCTGCGACTTGTACTAGTAGCAATCACACAAACAACAGGACAGCGACGGTTACTTATATGACTTTTGACGTCATAAATCCCAAATTTGTTTTAAGCGGGAAAATTATTTTTGAATTTCTAGAGTAATTCCTCGACAACGGTTATCCAGATTTTTTTATTTTAACGGTGTTGCTAGATACTCAGAAACTTTAATTTATTCATTTTTGGAAAAAGTTTAACACCCAATTATACAGGGTGTCCCAAACAAAGTGGCCTATTAGATGTTTATGAAGAACTAATAGTATTTAAATTTTTGAAAATTTGAAATAATATATTATTTATACTGATCTTTAATTTTAAAATAGTTTCGCTTATATTGCACTTCCGGTTGTGCCGGAAGTCGACATCAACTTCTTTATGTTAAATAGAATGATATGTTTTTTATGATATTTTTTGTATTTAGCTCCTAATTTAAAACAACTTTTATTAAGGTTTGTAATATCTACTTCCCATAGTTTTTGAAATATCGTTAAATTAAAAAAAAATATTGGTTTGTAGAATATTTTTTAAAAATTCATATTTTAAATTTGTTAAGATAAAAATTATATTTGGTTTCCTTATAACAGAAGTTTAGTTTTATTCATACTGTGATTAAAATATGTTCAGTGTATTCAGGACGTCCACCATTGATACTCAAAGTAAGCCAACTTCAAATAGTAACAAGTCGATTTTTTTAAATGGAACATACTAAATATTATTTAACAGGTTGATTCAAAAATTTTTTGTGATCGATTGATATAAGCATTATCTGTACTCATCTCATACGGTTTAGGAAGTTATTACTTATTTTTATAAAAATTTATATTTAATTTTGTAATATCTAGCTAACTATGGAAAAAACAATGCATTATTGGTAACATGTAATATTGTAATATTGTAAAATAATAAAACAGATCTTCCTCTTCAAACATATTTGATTTGTTGGTACCAAATAGACGGACCTCCAGGTCATAGTACACATGCTACAACTCAAGAACTAACCAATATGTTTGGTAAGGTGGATGGTTCGTTACGGTCTTTTTACGTTGGCCTCCAAGAGTACCAGATCTGACACTTTCTAATAAGTTAATGTTCGTTGCTATGGTAACGCAATATTTTGTTTATGCAAGGAACTGGTCTAGGCTAACTAGATATCAATACATCCTCGTATCTAGCTAATTATGGAAAAACAATGCATTACTGGTAACATGTAATATTGTAATATTGTAAAATAATAAAACAGATCTTCCTCTTCAAACATATTTGACTTGTTGGTACCAAATCGACGGAGCTCTGGCTCATAGTACACATGCTGCAACTCAGAACTAACCAATATGTTTTGGTAAAAGGTGGATGGGTCGTTGCGGTCTTTTACGTTGGCCTCCAAGATTACCCGATCTGACTCTTTGCGATTTTTACTTTTGGGGTAAATTAAAAGATATTGTTTACGGAACTCCCATAAGTAATTCCTGAAGAACTGGTAGGTCGAATAAATTCTGCAGTTAGAAGAATTAATAGAAGTGATGTTTGAAGAGCTACTACACAAAAGTGCTCGAAGACTTCATCTTTGTTTGAGAAAAAATAGACGTCATTTTAACAATTTAATAACTAAGTTTTTGTAGATATTAACTAATTAAAAATCAATTTTATTGTTTATTTATTTATTTATTCGTATGGTATTTGTAACCTACATTGCTCCTACCGTTAAACATTTTTTAATTTTTGTCTTGCACCGCTACCTAGATTTTTGACTTTACTACAAATAAATATCTTGCTACCAATGCGTACTTATATTTTTTCCATAGTTAGCTAGATTATTACCACATTAAAAATAATTTTTATAAAAAATACGTTATAACTTCTAAACCGTATGAAATGAGTATAGGTAATGCTTATATCAATCGATCACAAAAAATTCTGAATCAACCTATTAAATAATATTTAGTATGTTCCATTCAAAAAAATTAACATGTTTATTTGAAGTTGGCTTACTTTGAGAATCAATTGTGGATGTCCTGAATACACTGAACATATTTTGATCACAGTAATGAATAAAACTAAGCTTCTGTTATAAAGGAAACCAAATATAATTTTTTTATCTTAACAAAGTTCAAAAAATATCAATTTTAAAAATCTTCCACAAACCAATATTTTAAAAAATTTAGTGATATTTCAAAACTATGGGAAGTAGATATTACAAACCTTAATAAACGTTGTTTTAAATTAGGAAGCTAAATACAAAAAATATCATAAAAAACATATCATTCTATTTAACATAAAAGAAGTTGCTGTCGACTTCCGGCACAACCGGAAGTGCAATATAAGCGAAACTATTTTACAATTAAAGATCAGTATAAATAATATATTATCACAAATTTTCAAAATTTAAATACAATTAGTTCTCCATAAACGTCTATAATACGCCATTTTGTTTTTGGACACCCCTGTATAGTTAATTTCATAGTTCAGTGATTGTATTCAACGTTTTTGACCGAATTAACTACACATATCAACATATCCTAAGGTTATATCATATTTACTCAGAAAAAATAATTGTTTGCATCTTTTTCAAAATTTTGTCTTCTTATGGAAGAACATTCCACTGTTGTAAAAAGAAGTTACTGCAGCTGCCATCAATTTTGTATAGCGTCCATATGTTGCAGGAAACTTCTCTGAAGCATATCCTATGCATGCTCAATGAGTTTAAGGTCTGGGTATTGGGCTGGCTATGGCAAAACCTCAATTCTTAATTCATTTACCCAATCAGTAATAACTCTTGCCACATGTAGACGGGTATTGTCAAGCATAAGGTTCAATTTCGGCCCAACGCTTCTGCAAGTTTTTTGAATAACAGGTTCAAAAATATTCTGGATATATTACTCAGCATTTAAGAATTGATGTAGAAAAATGATATCAGTTTTCCTATCCAGCATAATTCTCACCTATATCATTACAGTACCACACTCGGTAGCTGTGTACCTGCCTTGAAGCTGTAGTAGTTTCTGCATTACCATGCTAACGCCAGACTCTTAATCTGCAAGTATCTGTTCTGAATTCATATCGCGACTCGTCAGAAAAAAAGGAGAGTCGGATATTGCTCTTGAGTCAAATTAAGTGTGGTCGAGTGTGATGAATTAACTGTACTTATTGAATGAATAATTTTGACAGACACTTGTTTATCAGTTACCTACCAACCAAACTCAACATCAAAAGATAATGTTAACGGAAATGAAAATCAAACAATTAATAAAAATTGAGCGTTTAATTTTAAGGAAGGCAGTAAAAAATGAATACGTTATTGAGAAGTATAAAAACTATTAGATATCGTAAAGGTTAATTATTTTTCTTGCAAAATGAAAAACTTTTATTTTCTTTGGTTTATTTAATTGGCATACTACTTAATACATAATTTTAAGAAAAGTCCGAAAAAATGAGTTTTTACAATTTTATATTATTTTTACCTTTTTGAGTCCAATTTACACTAAAAATAAAAATTTGCGATGAAAATTATTTTTCTGTACCTTAAAATACAGTACAGTGCCTAAGTCGATTATGAACCCGAGTATATGAACTTGAAAAATAACTTATCTGTCATTATTCAGAAAGTAATGGTTTTTATGTATCCCTGCATGCCTGTATGTGTTAATGTGTACGAGGATTGCCTGCACATTGAATTGGCCTGAGAACTCTGCACAGAGTATTTTATAACTAGTAGCAAACGTTTTTTTTCGTATTTATTTTAGAAAATGGCTAAAGCACTTGGAAAAAATGAAAGAAACTGGAGAAAACACTTAATTTTCTTATGCTTATGATTTTATTGAAGCACAAACAGGCACAGAAAGCACTAACGTATCATACTAAAAAATTTCATTTGTGCTTCCAATGGTGAATGAAGTTAGCGGGCACCTGGAAAGTGCTGTTTTCTCCAAAAACGTGTAGAGGGTCGCACGCGATTTTATTGACACAAGAAGCCAAACGAAACACTAACAAATCATACCAAAAATTTCGTTTGTGCTTCCAATAATGCGTAAAGATTAGCGGATACCTGGAAAGTGCAGTTTTCCCAAAAGTGTGGGCCTGTAATCAATTTTATTGAAGCACAAACAGGCACAACAGAAGCACTAACTATTCATACCCAAAATGTTGTTTGTGCTTCTGATTTGTTACGACCTAAGAGCTAAGAGAATTTTAGAATTTTTTCTTTTAAAACTGAACATCAGGTGTTTTATATGTCAGAGCAGTTGTTGAACTAAATGCAGAAAATACTTTTATAATTAATCAATCCGTAATTAACGTTTTTCGTTATGAAATGAGAGTTAGACCATTTTTTTTGGACATTTATAAAACGGTTTGTGCTCCTGCTTCTGTTTGTAATACTTGAAAATTAAGCAAACTGCTGTTGGGGAAACAGCATACATTATTAATAGTAACATATTTGTTCTGGGTAGGACGGGTAATGCAGGTTTCGTATTTTTGGGTGTTCTTTGGCAAAGTAAGTTTCCGTTATTGATCTAAACATTTTTGCACGGAATAAAATAATATCGGACGCTGAAGTAATCAAGATGTAGGTGAAGAAAAAAAACCATTCAAGAAATCATAAGACATTCATGTAACCTATAACCAAAAATTATTACCAAAGTATCTACCATATGTTCAAGGTTGCTTCATGACATTTAATCTATTTACCACAAGAGTAGCATTATTTAGTTCTTTACTAACTGAATTAATATTAAATGATAACTTTACCAGCACCTAAAGTAAAGCGTTCTTACAAATTTGTTTTTTTATTGAGAAATAGATAGTTTAGGTATTTGTCCTTATGACGTACTTTAACAGTCTTTCACAAATTATGTCATCAATGATTGTACGTCATTATAGCTTAGCGTGTTCAAGTATAGTTTTTGTGCAATTTTTTTGGTGTTTTCTTTTGTTTTTTTTGTGTTTGTTATAGATAGACGCTGCAGTTTAGAGTTCCATTCCTTTGGTTTGTACGTCAATTTGTGTCCTCAATTTGATGGTATCAGTTGAAAGACTACAAGAATTTTTACAGTCTCCTTCAAGAATAATAATGAATCTAAAGTGGCTTATAACGACGGTATAATTATTGGAAAAGTGGAATTCTATAACATTAATATTTCTGAAAATTTGTTAAAAGTGATAGGATCGTTGGTAGCGGAAAATTTTTTTTTTTGCAAATCATACTGGGTATGAAAGATTTCAGTGAGTCTTTGACTTTTCAACGACCGACCGTAAAGAGCGTTGTAATAATGTCGTTGTATTTTGCACTTGAAAAAGATTTTAAGCAATTCAACAATGAAGATCTAACCATTGTTGAAGTGATCATGGTGCGTCTTTAAAGTGGAGTACAAAAAGCTCGCACACACTTGGCAATAACCATTCATCACGACGCAGACATATATTTGATGGACGATTCATTGCCTGCCCTGGATACGTACGTCGGTAAGCAATTGTTTGAAGAATACGAATAAACGGTTTTCTTGCATGATTGCAAAAAAGATAACCCATCAAAACCAACTTTTGAAGAATGCCGATAACATTGTTATCCTAAATAGTGTAAGGTCTACTAGATCATTACCCCTTTATATAAATTTATGTTTTTATAACGCATCTTGCAAACACAGAGGAAGAGAAGATTTATTTTTTAGATAATTTCATCAATGTTTAATATTAGACGCTTATTGTTAATTCATTATTTTTATTGCTACTGATATAACACGATGTCCTTTTGTTATGAGAAACATGGAAAGTTTAATTACATCTTTTCAGACGTAATTTTTGAAAGTGCTAATTGCAAACTCGACCATTTATAGGTATACCCTCATATGCTAAGCATAAAACTACGATACAGTTCTGTATATCTACATACAAAAATGCTAATTGGGATTTTTATTTCTCCCAAGACCACTAAACCTTACTTAGAAAAGCTATGGGATCTCGAAATTCAAATAGTATCTTCCTTTAACTATTAGCCACTTTTTTTTGTTGGTGCTTTCACTGATAACCTTTCCGCAGATTGAGTACAACTAGACTCACACTAGTTACCATGGGAGAACTTGAAACAACATTGTTGAAAAAGGCAGTACCTGCACCAACTTCCTCCCTTTCAGTGATCTTTTCACCGCATCGGAAATAATAAGTTCAGCTAACTTGGAAACAGTGATTCAAATTTTTTAAAATAAACACAAATGAGCGACATGCCAAAATACTTTTGCAAACATTTTCGCGATACTATATATATTTCTTATTGCACCGCTCGCTTCTTGGGCGAAAATAATTTTCATTGGCAATGCAATTCTTGTTTCGGAGGAGACAGCGCTACAACACGAAGCTTTACTTACAAAACCAAGTTATTTTTAATTAAAAACTATTTCCACATTTAGAACATTAGTTCATGATGAGTTTAGAAATAACCAATAAAACCAAGTAGTACCTAAAGCATCATACTTATTGATAGACGTCAAATGTTCTTATCATTCTTGGTACTAAAACCACAACTAAAACTATTATTAGTAGTCAAGTGATCTAAAACCGCGAACTGTAAATGATTTCCTCTATTATTTTTTTCCCAATTTGTATTTTTGAAATGCAGAAAACTACAGTAACACAACCATTCTATTGAGATATTTCAGGAATATATGTATTAATACTCTATAACTGAAAAGGTTTAAGTAGTCATTTATAATAACATTTTTAGATTTTCAACATAATAATTAAATGCGTTAAGTTTTCATAAAAAAATGTTTTACGCTTCTTTCTGCCATAATTTAAATCATAATTAGTCTTGTTTAATTTCGCATGGTAGTAACATGTACACATAATTAGATTTATAGTGATTGTAAATTTTATTATGTTTATCAATACCGAGAAAAAATTACTCTTAAGTGCTGTTAATTATTTGAATGAATTTTAAGCGTGTTGTATCAACTAAATTTGAAAAGAACTTACAAAAGTACGCAGAATCAAAAGATCCTGTAAACGCTTTCAACACGTTTTTACTAAATGTCCTAATTGATTTCGCGCTAATTGTGCCTATTACAAAAGAAAGTTCAATAAACTACGTTTTAATTTCAATATTTTCAATGTATAATTTGCACGTCATAACTCAATAAGAAAGTTGAAAATAATAATTACAAAGAAAAAAAAAAAATCCTATCAAATATTATTGCTATATCCCACAGTAATATAGTAACACAAACATAAAAAATGTTTTAGCTAGCTAAGAGGTGTAATTTTAGGTCGACATTAAAATTGATCTCCGAATACGATGAAATATGTTCTGGGAAAAATAAACTCGTTATATAATTTACAGTCACTTTCTTACAAAGCTCACGATTTTATACCCATAGCACGACGACCTACCAAATACCACATTAACAAACACCTGTGTTAGAATCGCTTATCTTTCACATTTTCCTTTAATCAGTGTGATTTCACATACACAAAAGAAACACCTTTTTCACAGTTCAAGCAAGACATTGTTAACATTTTGGTTTATCTTTGCTGCAAGTGATACAAAATCCGGCAATGCAAAATATGTGTACATAGCACGTCTCTTCAATACGTTATAGAGAAATGAGATTTAAAATTTTTCATTGGTTAACATTATTTTATAATACAAATTATAATAATAAATTTCTATTCAATTAAGCACTGAACGTTAGCACGATTAAATTGATTAAACTGACACCCATTTACCAAAGCAATTATGATAATATCTTTGGGAATTATGTTAATTTAAGTTTTTTGTTTTTGGGTGTTCCTTTCATTCTAATACATTATGTTAACACGTAATTGAACAGTTAAAACGATTTGTATAATTTCCTAATTAAATGAGGTATTAACATAAATACATTATAAACGATTTTTAACTTGAAGTTTTGCAGTGCAAAAGGCATTATGTATTCAATGGCAAAGAATCTTAAACATGTGTATGCAACACTTCTTTATTATGATTTCATAAAAATAATGATTTTGATTATTAAATCATAAAATACTAGGTGGGATTAATGAATTCAATAATTACATTGTATTTATAAAATTCCAACAGTTTACAGAAAATTGAATAGTTAGGTTATTGCTGCATTTTTTTTGTCAATTCCAATGTTGTTTCCACATTCATTCGATTTTTTCTTTCAGTATTCGCAATAACATCGGTTTTCTGTTCGAATTTTCACCCAGTTCTCGTCTTAGCAATGCTGTCCATTTTGCCGAATTTGACTCTTCTGACATAGCCTTGTGCCACGTTTAGTCGCTTATACATCGACTACATGACGTTGGACCATACCGATTTGATCCTCCAGCATCGGACACAGAAAGGTTACTGATGTGCATCTCATACCCACAGTAATAAATATATGCCAGGGTGTCCCAAAACTAAACTGACCCTGATGATTACGATTATGGAGAACTCAATTCGTATTTAAATTTTGAAAATTTGTGATAATATATTATTCATACTGATCTTTAATTGTAAAATAGTTTCGCTTTATATTGCACCTTCCGGTTGTGCTTTGGAAGTCGACATCCAACTTCTTTATGTTAAATGAATGATATGTTTTTATGATATTTTTGTATTTAGCTCCTAATTTAAAACAACTTTTATTAAGGTTTGTAATATCTACTTTGTATAGTTTTTGAAATATCGTTAAACTTTTAAAAAAAATATTGGTTTTGTAGGATATTTTTAAAATTCATATTTTTGAACTTTGTTAAGATAAAAAAAAATTATATTTGGTTTTCTTATAACAGAAGCTTAGTTTTATTCATTGCACGAGATCAAAATATGTTCAGTGTATTCAGGATGTCCACCATTGATTCTCAAAATAAGCCAACTTCAAATAGCAACAAATCCAATTTTTTAAATGGATAATACTAAATATTATTTAACAGGTTTGATTCAGAAATTTTTTGGTGATCATTTGATAGTTAGTTAGTAAGTAACATTTATTGAGTTATAAAACATAGATATAAAAAGGGTGTTGCATTAGTTCGTGTAATGTTAAGTATCACCTTAATTTAAAGATAAATGCCGAGTTTTAAACATAATTAAATAAAAATGTTCAGAGCAAGCTACCAGTACATTAAACTAGACATAGTATAAGGGCAGATAAAAAAAATTATGTTCGCTTGAGTGAGTAATAATGTTGCTCGCTTTGCAAGCGGTGATTTGATGTAGCGAGCTATAATAACTATAAGAAGATGAATGTGATCTATGCGGCGTGCACATGCGAACGGAGGCGCTGACTGAAACCAGTTGACTAAGTGAACGTGCGGTGGCGGTGTAAACGTCGTCGTCAGCTAATGCATTCCATTCATTGACGACTCGAAGCTGGTTGAAGAAGAAGAAGCGCTCGTTGCAGTGCTTGATTAGTTCGCGGCGGAGACATGTGCGACGCAGCCAGTGCGACCGCACCGCATGAGCTGCAAGTGCCAGGTAATCAGGTCCGATGTTCTGTTCAAACTTAAACTTCTCGATAAGATCTCCTCGTGTCCTTCTCTCTTTTAGTGACGTGATGCCGAGCAGCCGGCAGTGCTCGCCATACTTGTGTCGCTTTTGGACTGTGATGGCCTGAGGTGCTGGACTTGTTCGAGCGGTATTTATAACCATGGCGTGGTGCGGGTTCCAGGCTTCGATGGCATACTCCAGGTGCGGGCGCCTATGTAGTATAGAGCTTCTTCCATAGCAGTGGGTCAACGCCGAGGTGAAGGCATCGGGTGAGTATGCCAAGCATATTGTTTGCTTTCTTTGAACTTGCTTTGATGGGCTTGTTCGTGTTGTTTTAGTGGCTCGGTGGTGATCCTCTGTATGCCTAGGTCGCGCTCCGAGTTGCTTTGATTACGATGGGCCTTCTAGCAACAGTAGTTCATACGGTTTAGAAGTTATTACGTATTTTTATAAAAATTATTTTTAATATTGGTAAAGATCCTAGCTAACTATAGAAAAAAATATAAGTACATGCATTAGTAGCAAGATATTTATTTGTAGTAAAGTCAAAATCTAGGTAACAGTGCAACACAAAAATTAAAAATGTTTAACGGTAGAAGCAATGTAGGTTACAATTATGCTGAAGAAATTAAATAAACAAATGTAATAAAATTAATTTTTAATTAGTTAATATCAACAAAAAACTTTAGTTATTAAATTGTTCAAAATTACTTTGACCGTTTTCTCTCAAACAAAGATGGGGAAGTCTTCGTAGCACTTCTTGTGTAGTAGCTCTTCAAATTTCACTTCTATTAATTCTTCTTAACTGCCGAATTGTATTCGACTTACTAGTTCTTCACAATTACTTACAGGAGTTGCGTAACAACATCTTTTTTAATTTACCCCAAAAATAAAAATCGCAAAGAGAGTCAGATCAAAATTTAATCTTGGAGGCCAACGTAAAGACCGTAACGACCCATCCACCTTACCAAACATATTGGTTAGTTCTTGAGTTACAGCATGTGTACTATGAGCCTGAAAACTCCGTCGATTTAGGTACCAACAAGTCAAATATGTTTGAAGAGGAAGATCTGTTTTATTATTTTACAATATTGCAATATTACATGTTACCAATAATGCATTGTTTTTCCAAAATTAGCTAGATACGAGGATGTATTGATATCTAGTTAGCCTAAGACCAGTTCCTTGCATAAACAAAATATTGCGTTACCATAGCAACGAACAATAACTTATTAGAAGTGTCAGTGTAAAGTTTGACGTCAAAAAAAGTAAACCAGAGTCACGCAATAAAATTAAATGAAAAAGAAGTCCACCGAAATTGTGAAAATCGAAAAATTGGAGTATCGAGCCATCATCAAGTACCTGTATTTAAAAGGGTTAAGAGGTAAGCAGATTTACGAAGATATGCTTAATACCCTTGGTGATCAATGTCCTTCGTATGCGACCGTCAAAAACTGGAATGCAAGCTTCAAAAGAGGTAAATTTTCCATTGAAGATGATGACCGATCGGGAAGGCCAGTTTCTGTCTCAGTCCCCGAAAATACCGATGCAGTTCATGACATGATTTTATCAGACCGTCTGAATATTTCATACGAACGCGTTCATCATATGGTTCACGTCAATTTGGACATGAGAAAAATTGCTGCAAAATGGATCCCCAAATGTTTGAATGTTGACCAAAAGCGTGCAAGGGTAGAAGCATCGCGTTCGATCTGTGCTCGATTTGAAAACGATGTAGACTTCTTAAACCGAATTGTTACTATGGATGAGACTTTGGTACATTTCTACGATCCAGAAACAAAGCAACAATCGATGGAATGGCGACACTCTGGTTCTCCAAGACCTAAGAAGTTTTTGTGTCCAAAAATCTGCTGGAAAAGTTCTTGCTTCAGTTTTTGGGATTGCCATGGAGTAATCATGATTGATTTTTGGATAAGGGTAGAACAATAACTGGAGATTACTATTCGACATTACTGACCACTCTCACGGGGAAAATATTAAAGAGAAAAGACGCGGAAAGCTATCCAAAGGTGTTTTGTTTTTGCAGGACAACGCCCCTGCACACAAATTTCATGTTGCCATGCAAAAATTCGTTATTTAGGGTTTGAATTACTAGAACACCCCCATATTCACCCGATTTGGCTCCGTCCGACTATCACCTCTTTCCTCAACTAAAAAAAAGTTTAAAAGGTCGTACATTTTCATCCAACAAGGAGGTAATAGAAGCTGTGGAGGTCTGGTTTGCAGAGCAAAGGAAAATTTTTTTGAAAGGTCTAGAGACGTTGCAGGTTCGCTGTAATAAATGTATCCAATTAAGAGGAGAATATGTTGAGTAAAAAATATTTTGACATTGAAATTTTGTTTGGTTCTATAGTAGGCTAAGAATTTTCAATATATCCTCGTATTACCAAATTAAAAATATAATTTTATAAAAATAAGTAATAACTTGTAAACCGTATAAGATAAGTACAGGTAATGCTAATATCAATCAATCACAAAAAATTTGTGAATCAACCTGTTAAATAATATTTAGTATGTTCCATTAAAAAAATTGATTTGTTGCTATTTGAAGTTGGCTTACTTTGAAAATCAATGGTGGACATATTGAATACACTGAACATATTTTGATTACAGTAATAAATAAAACTAAGCTTCTGTTATAAGGAAACCAAATATAATTTTTTTATCTTTTAACAAAGTTCAAAAATATGAATTTTTAAAAAATATCCTACAAAACCAATATTTTTTAAAAGTTTAACGATATTTAAAAAAACTATACAAAGTAGATATTACAAACCTTAATAAAAGTTGTTTTAAATTAGGAGCTAAATACAAAAATATCATAAAAAACATATTATTCTATTTAACATAAAGAAGTTGATGTCGACTTCCGGCACAACCAAAAGTGCAATATAAGCGAAACTATTTTAAAATTAAAGATCGTATGAATAATATATTATACAAATTTTCAAAAATTAAATACGATTAGTTCTCCATAAACGTCTAATAAGCCACTTTGTTTGGGACACCCTGTATATATTCACTGGGTTCATACAGAAATTTCACTGAGCGATAATTTTGGTACTAAGTAGCGTTCCCGCTGTACCCACGCGCAGCTAGGAGTAGCCAAGGTGTAGCTAAAGTAAATTGTTTCCGATTGTGCGGTATATCGCGAAATGCCACCAAGAAATAGTAAAACTTTCTATAACCGCTCCGCTCAAGTCATGAATAATATTCTTGCCTTCTTTCTTAATCGTACAGCTACGTGAAACATATATTTTTGTATCTGGTACAAAATATATATAGGATGTTTGTGAAATTACGAATTTGTCATTTTCTGTTATGCATTGTGTTATATTCACTTTAGATGTAAGCATTGTATAAGATAGACGTCGTGGGTGATTATTATATGCAAAATATTATATGGAAAATATGCAAAATGTACACATGCATATTCTATCAAATTATATGCATTAAATTTTTATTAAAACAACAAACGGGAAAACTACAATAAGCAACTTAACAAAATTGTAACTTATCCTATTGGTTTATATTATATCTGTATATTTAAATTGATTGTATAATGTATAATCAAGTAATATTGCCAGGATAATAATGTCTACTAGACCATTTTATTGAAAGGGAATGGTGCGAATAAATTACAAAAAATCAGTATATGGCAACGTTTCTGCACCCTATTATTGATAAGTACGGAAAATAAAAACATTCTTTAGAATAACATAGACAAATATGAGATGCAAAAAATTACCTATTGATCAATAAATAATTAATTATTAATATTTTTAGAGCCGAAAATATTAAATAAATAGTTTACGATCAGGTTAGATATAAACATTTAATTTCCAGTTTGAACATAGATCGTTTTACTTAATACCTATAAAAAAACGCCACTTGGCACATAATATTCCAACAAATTTCGTTCATATTGCTTCATCTGTAACTAAAATTAAAAAACACGACATATTTCAGTAAAAGAAAATATTAAAATCATTAACTCAGTAGACAATAAAATTAGGTATCTTAGAAAAGTAATAAAAATTTAGGGAAAATCGGAACTTTAAAATGGTTATCAAGAACTTGTAAATACTATAAATACTATTGTAAAATAAATAATCGCCATTCTGATGAAAAATTTAATTTACATGTTATATAATTCTTGTAATAAATGAATTCAATTTCTTTTATTGATATTTTGCGAAGCGGAACTCACTTTTCTCAACTAGGAACTTAGTGGAGAGAAGAAATTTTATGAAATCCTATGAATATAATGGGTCAGTTAAAAACTATGTCCAGTGAACATAAGCTGGTTTATAATCGCACACAACTGACGGATTCTAAAAATTTTATCAGGAAATAAATTATAGTATTTTCTATTTTCCGTTATCATTGATATTTTTGGGTTGTTTCGTGTAGGTGGTTTTAGAAAATAAATATAAATTTAAAATTTATTTATAGAAATGATTTTAATATTGTGTGTTTATTTTCGGCCACGATAAAAAATCAAAGTTTTCGACCTTGTACAAGAATCCCGGTGCGCAAGAGTCGTGCATACCGTTGTTCCAAAAATCGTTCATCCAAGAGCATTGAGTATTCTTCTTATACGACTGAGTTACGAACAAAATGCATAATCCCGATAATTTCTGGACAAACTATCGTTTAATAATATTTTTAATAGTACAGTGTTCAAAACTTTTCCAAAAAGAAATTGCAAAGAATTTTGTTAATGCTAACAATCTCTTCTAAGTAAAAATATACTACAAAAATAATATGTTCATGTGAACGTGAACCACTTCTCATTCACAAAAAATTACACTTATTAATGATAATGGCTTAGTTAGTAACAAATCTGCATCCATCTCCTCACTTGAGCAATAAACACATTCAATTATCTTCTTTTTTTATCATCTTATATTTTGTATCAATGTGCTTTGTTTTGTATGAAAATTTGTCATCACATAATAATTCGATGGATCCTTGAATGTCTTCTATACATGATTGTTGCTGAATTAAATGTAATGTGCATTTCTACGAGAAATTGTTGTAACTGTTTTGCTTCATTTACCAGCTTCTGCCATGGAAATAAATTCCGATTCACACGATGATTGTGCAACAATACTTTGTTTGTTTGTGACAAGTCCAACTTATTGTGCTACCATTGAGATAAGAAATTCGACCACTATTTGACTTTTTGATCATCTACCCACGTTGCATCTGCCCAACCATACAAAGAAAAATCATTCCGTTGCACATTACTTAATTTTAATTTCAAATTAATTCAAATTCTTTACTACACGTTTAAGTTTGTTCCAATCTTCTCTTGTTGGTTTTGCATACCTTTTGAGTTAAAATGAAGACGTCTTAATTTTAAACATCCACTTTCCATCTTTTGCTGTTCGACCTGTTGATAAATCAACTAATTCCCAAGTGTTGTTTCGTTCTCTTGATTTCAACTCACACTGCAGTGATGTAAAGCCATTGCATTTTTCTTCACTGCTGATTGCATAGTTAGCAATTCTTTGGTTCCGTTAATTTCATGAATCACATTAATTTCTTCTATTAAACTATTTGATGGAACACTCTTGTTTTGACGTTTTGAGATACAAATTTCAGATTGACGTATGCCGTTATTTTACTTCTCCTGGACATTATCATCACTTGTTTTCTCCTCCTGAAATATATAATTAACACCATTTTACCTAGTTCTTGTAGAATTTCGTCATCTTGCATCTTTAATGGGTACTGAAAAATGCTACTTTTGTTTCCATATGTGTAGTCAAAACGAACATCTCTACTGATGACCACTTTTTGTTTTTATCATTGTAACAACGGTACACTTTTGATTGCTCGTCTTAACCAAGATAAATTATTTCAGTTGCTCCAATTTTTTTACGTTTTCCTTCTGGTACATAAACATACACTTTTGAACCTAATATGATAAAATCATTAATACTTGGTTTTTCGCTGCCATTCGATTCCAACCTTCGTCATTGTATCATGCCTGTTGATTTAGGTGTAGTGGTTGCAACGGCTAATTATACTATACTATTCTGTAATGTGCAGCCGCTTCGCTCAAAAAAACTGTACGCCAAATTCGCGTCCTAGATAAGCATGCAGCGAGCCATTTCAACCAATGTTCTTTCTGCCATTCCATTGTGCTGTGGAATGTATGCCTCTATCAATTGATACGGTATACCTTTCTCACTGTGATAATCCGTAAGTGATTTTCCGATGTATTCCACCACCACGGTCCGATCTGAATGGCACTTGGGTTTTCGACCAAATGTTGTTTTACAAAATTCAAGATAATGTTTCAACTTCCTATTTGTGTGCAAGTAATTTAATCATAGTAATGCGGGAATAATTGTCAACAAAGTTACAATGTATTTCTTTCCGTTCCGGTGTTATATTCATTGCATCACACATCCGTATGAACCAAATTCAATGTTGTTGTCGTTTCACTCTCATAGGTTTTTATGGAAACTGTAGTGTTGTCATTTTTCCCTTTTAGGCACGTACCACAAACTTCTTTAATTCCGCATTCTACAATTTCCAAATCTTTAATTGAACCACGAGAAAGGTGGATTGACATTTCACTTGATTTACACCAAATAAAAAATCTTTTTGCATTTTAGATAGAGATTTCAAATATCTTCTCCCTGTTGAACGCTGTTGAGTTTGTTTATGCAGTTTTATTTATTTTACATTTTCTTGTGATTGAATGATGTTCATATTCTGCTATATAACTCGTTGTTTGACTAACAAAAATGTAATATCATATTCCTTTCTTGATTCTAATGTTGTAATCAATACATCATAACTTGCTGGTAAACTGCTTATTAACATGGCGGCTTACTCAACGATCGCGATAACGCCAATTGGACCCGCAACCATTACTTATCTTTGTTAATACATTTCTCAGCTTGTTGATGTGTACTTATACATCACCGCTTTCCAATAACTTCAATGAACACATTTGACGCATTAAAATACTGTGTTCGTTAATGTATTTTCTCGTGATGTTCAACGCATCCCACAATTTCGCTGTTGACCTTTTTGTGCGGATCAAGCAATCTGATCCTATTCAACTGACAAACCAATATTATCTCTAGCTTCGTCATCCTTGTCAAATCCATGCATCGTATCTACCTCATTCGTTCGTGAGTTTGTGTACAACTGCTGGTTTCCGTTCTGTATACGTCAAATCTCTACCTCAGCAACAAATTATCTAAGTACTCGTAATGGATTTGCGCGATCATTCATACTATCTTCTGCCATAATCGAGAACGCGTCCGATGTTCGATTGAGTTCGGGAGAGATCGCTGATGTGAACGACCGAGCGAATCTTCTTCCGATGATAAATCTTGTTTGACGTGTAGCCACCGACTGTTGTCCTTAGAAAAAAACAACAAATACTGAACATTTATCGTGTGAACGTTAGTGTCATTAATGAACCACAATTGTTACTTCAAAATCCCAGCCAATTGCATAATAAAATTTTTTAAAAAATTGTGCTAGCAATTTAATTCATGTATAAAAATCGCATATGACACAGTCACTTTGACATCGGCAAAAGTTACCTGCAACTTTACGGCGACAAATGCACTAGTGGTTTCACTAATTTTTTAATCAGTTGTCGCGGTCACGTGACATTTAAAGTTGTCAATCTGACAGTTTATTCAAATTAATATTTATACAGGGTGGGCCACTTTATTCGAGACGGTTTGTAGTAGACAAACGATACAACATTTAAAAATATTTTGAGATGGGCGTATGTACGTTAATAAAATTTACTTTCTTAAATTGCTGTGTACGACATTAAAAGTGAACTCAAGATTATATTTTAAATGGAGCTTTCATCTATTCTATTGTATTGTGTGATTTATACAAAATGAACACATATTTCATAAGGGTTCTCTATGCCTATTATTTATAATTTAGAGTTATTTCGATTTTTCATAAAATGTAGACACAGCGTCGAAAAGCAAAAACTGACACCATATTAATCGGATATTGATTGAAACAAATTTAAAAAAAAAAAAGAAATTATGTAATAACTTTGTAATCTACCAATCAACACTTTTCCCACAATCATATGAAAACAACTTAAATTGATTAAAACAAACTTACGCGAAAAAAATTTTGAATACCTTACTTAAGATTAATCCCTCTTAATACGAAAAACACCTCAGTTTTTCTAGAAAATTTCTTACTATGAGCCTAAAATGCGATAAGCTCCATCGTGTTGAGAGTACACTCATAAAAAATTTAAAAACTTGGACACCACAATCTCTGTAAACAAAAGTTTGCACATTGTGAAGCGGGTTTAAGGGTATCATTTACAATTCTAACAGCAGGTACTCTCAGCAGGGGTTATCTTATGGAAGGACTGTAGAATAAATCATTACACTAAGCACACATTTTTAGAAAATAGGTAATTTACGTTGCTTGCTTAATTTTTTTCTTTAAAGAATATTTTTGAAGGTATCGCTAATTAAACACCATAGCTCGATTAATTATCGAATCAAAATTTTGTTTAGGAAATGTTTACAAAAATAAAATTAGAAATAATTTTGATTTAAAAAACGTCTACAAGCAATAACTTTTAAATTAAATCAAAAAACTAAACATGGTTATTTGGGTTGACTGATTATTACTTATTTTAAATAAATCTAACCTACTAATTATTGTAAGTTATTAAAAAAATCATTAAACTCTCTATTCATAATATTTAATTCCTTTCAAAATGTATATTTTATGACGTTTCATTTTTTTCTGTAGTTCTTACATATAAAAGTGAAAATAAAGACTCATAGGCAATTCTTATTGTCAACTTGTATAGTCGTATAGGTATATTTAGTTTTTTGACAAGAATTTATTACATAATTATAATTAAGATACCAAGTTATAGTTTAAAATTAAATGAAAACTTTTTTAAATAAAAGGTATTACTATATAAAAATAAATATAAGAAATCAATAATGGGTGTGACCTCCATTATTGTTGATACATTCTTGGAGGCGATCTGCTCATTGACGCTATCCAAGGTATCAATATAATTAATATTAATCGTTTCCCATGCGGTATCAATGGCTGCAATTAGTGCATTACTGTTTACTGGTATAAAATTTGGCCCTTGTTGTCTTCGGATAACAGCAAGTATTCCGAGAGCCCAAACATTTTCGATAATGTTAAAATCCTGGGCTTTTGCTGGCCAGGTTTGTCTCAAATTAGTCACTAACAAAATTGTATGCGGAAGCTAGAAAAGTGCCTATTTTAAATCCGTTTTCAAAAATATATGACATACAGGGTGCTTTTTAAGTAAGCAAAATCTTTAATTTTTTTAAGTTGTGTCTGGACATTGAATAACTATAGTTATTCAATGGTCTGAATTAATATTAATATTTATACTCTATTAGATACGTTACCCAACAAGGAAAATAGGTTGGGAATATAAAAAAAATTCACAATTTGATTTGGGCGGGGAGTGGGGGGTATTTGAGGTCCGTAATTATTCGTGAAGAAGAAAAAAAGTTTGAAAGTTCAATGTAATGATTTCAAGACTGCTTCCACAATTATTTACCGACATTATTTCGATTTAAGACATCCAATTAAATTAATTAAGTCATAAAATACCGGAATAGTGGAATATCTTGTCGATAAAGGTACATTTCTTCCAAACTACGAGTATCGAATTTAACGAGAAGAACGTTTAGAACCGAATGATAAAATTTGTTTAAATAAATTGTATAAGCATAAAGTGAAAATGTATTTAAAAATCATTTAAAGAATTCGTCTGATACGATTGAAACTAAAAAAGCGATTAATAAATTTAAAAAAGTTGTAATGTTTCAATTCTTTGTTATTCCCTAATTAGAATGCGTTACAACACATTATTTCATAAAATAATGTAATAATTTAATGATATACATGTTTAATATAATTGTTCTACCAACATTCTATAAAAGTTAATTTAAAAGCAAGTTTCATTTTGTAGACAAGTCATTGACGCTAAACATATCAATTGAGGTGACAGATCACTAACCCCAAAATAGAGGTCTTGCACTAAATTACAGACAAAGGGTCTTTAACCTGCCACGCCTTTAACCCTTGCCCGAACGAGTTTCGATCCCTCCCGAGCAGTTCCGACAATCATCAAACGTCCCCGGTGTTCCCGAACTATATCGCACATCCTCGACGACAAACGAGGTGAAAATCTCACCCAAATTTCCCTCCAGTATTTTTGGTTTAAGGTTCATTCCCAAATTTGACTTAGACCAAGTCATAGAGGCAGAAAATTTTGTTCCTCATACAAGGCCTTTTGAACAACTTATTAATCACCCAAAGAGATTGCCGTCACATGCAAAAGTTGACTGACGAGCATTGACATTAAAAAAGATGAAAACACGTACTAAGCAGTGTTAATAAGATTTTTATTTCGAAATTTGAACCATATAATTAGCAAGAAAGTATCATAAATTGGTCCGATATCACATATTAAACTGGACAGCAAATTTCTTTACCAATGTCCTCATTTCAGCAAAGACTAAAGGAAAGAACGAATAAATCTGAACAATAGTAATGACCGCTGTGTGTTTCTTCATACTAATGTTCTCAGTAGTAAATCAAATTGTGTCAAATTGTGTATTTAAAGAAGTTAGCAAGAAATTTTCTTGAAGTATTCTGAGAGGAAACCAGGCAATGCCCCTTTTAAATTGCCCTTGTGGCTATAGGGCTTATGCCCTAAACCTAAAATATCAAATAACTGGGTTTGCAAAAGAAACCTCTGAATCTCGTAAGTACTGCAAGGTTCGCTTTAGATACCTAGTGAACACATATTGACTGACGGACGGTCACCGCCGACGACGTCAAAACTAAAAATTAAAAATGAACATAAGTGAAATGTGCGTGTCTTACGACATCTCGTGTATAAGGACACGAAAATAATTGCTATAAACCCAAAAATGAAGCATTTAACTGTAACGGCAATTGAATGACGATATTGCAAAATTAGCATTCAATTGCAGTTACAGTAACTAACCATCACTATAGTTTCTCTTAAAAAACGAAACAAAACATTGGTGAATTAAATAAAAATCGGTACTATAAATGCACAAAGAACAGACCTGGTGATAACAATGAAGTAGAATGTTTGCATATTAACACATAAACGCAGTAATTCTAAACACGGTAACATATGCCAACTGGCAAAATTGTTGTTAATTAATGGCACATAAATTATTTAAACAAAAGCGTGTTCGAAAAGTACAACACAACTAATAGCTAACGCGTCGTGCTTTAAATTTATTTCGCGCTGTAAATTTAATTTTCCCGCACACGAATGTAAATAACTATTTAAGTCTGAAGTGGTTTGATTCATCAAGTTATTTATTTCTGAAAATAATAAAAACGATGAATTTGATATTTCTTTCCGTTTTTTGATGATAAGAGTTTTGTTTATTTGTGGAAATTTAACATTAATTTGGGGCGAACTTGACCGCCGGGGGTGACTTGACCCCGACACGTACGGACCTGGAGAATCTTGTCTGTTTACCGTTACAAGCACAGAAAAATAAGCGTATTCGAAACTTCACTCGACCGTCGGCACTTTGATGTTGGATGGGAAACATTTTTTCGTACCTCGCCGTGGACATCCTTTTAGTGACAATATGGATTGAGCGGCTGCTTGGATTTTATTACGGAGTATACGATTTCTTCAACCGGCATATTCTTTATTTTTTTTAAGATTTCAATAAACACAACGAAAATAACAAAAAAAAGTGTTTGTTTATCTATAATTACAAATGTGTAATTTTAATAATTTTCCTGTTTTTTTGTCGTTTTATTTTTGTGTTTAAAAATTTGTTAACCAAATTTGAACTAAGAAATGATAAATATGGTGTACAGACATAATAAAATTTCAAACGACTCCTTTTCTAATTCGATTAGAATTTGGTTCCCTACATTATTACCTACAGCTAATATTGAGGAATATTTTACAAAAATGTACAAACACTCTTCTCAAACGTGTAATTTTCATGTTGTTAATGAATCCCTTATGTAGTGGGGTGTTTATTTTTTTTTTTTTTTTTTTATTTACATTTATTTTTTTCGTAGCTAACTAAAAACTTAAACATGAAACCAAAAACAAAAACCTAGTTACACACACTATAATTAATGTAATTTTAGTGTTGTACACAACACCCCCCTTCGCCAAAATCCCCTTTAAACCAATACAAGATTTAGAATTTTGTGAGACGCATTTTTGAAGCCCTTTAGTCAATATATCAGCTTGCTGCTCAAGAGTTTCAATATATATCAGTTCAATATGCTTCTTTTCTAACTGCTCACATACAAAATAATATTTTAAGTCTAGTGCTCTACGGTTGTTTCCTGGATTCTTTATTAAAGATATGCAACCCTGATTATCCTCGTGGTATGCAATTAGTTCACATCTAACTCGAAATCTAGTTGTGCTTCTGCTTCTGTTGTGGACAATGTGACACAATTCTGTTTGGTATCCAATGAACAGTGTTTTCATATATTTTAATCAAAATCCAGTAACAGATTTTCTGATCATTAACATCATTTCCCCAGTCTGAATCAAGCATAACACGAAGTATTTATGTTTACGATCTCTTAAATTCTAAACGTACATTACTTGTCTTGCTTAAAATCTAAAGAATTTGTTTTAAATATAACCAGATTTGATATGTTGCTTTATCTTGAAAACGACTAAAAACATTCAACGCAAAACAAATAATAAGTCGTGTTCCCAACATATACATGAACAACCAACTAGTTGCCTAAAAGGTTTCTGAGTTATAACGTCTTTATCGGTATTATAAATTTTTAATTTTGGATCAATAGGTATATTAACACCTTTACAGATTTTCATTTTAAATTTACTTAAAACTTTTCAATATATTTTGATTGACAAATTTTTTAAAATACTAATTTCCCTATAATATTCGATTTCAAAGCCTAGAAAATGTTTCAGTTTGCCTTTATCCTTTATTTTAAATCTTTCATTTAATTGACTTATAATTATATTTATCTTTACTAAAATCTTCCCCAGCAATCAGAATGTCATCTACGTATAGTAAAAGGTAAGGTTTATTTTTTATCCATTTAACGTGTACAAAACAATAATCATTTTTAGATCTAACAAATCCTAACCCTATGAGACAACTATTTGTTCATTATTCCAATACTTTGATGACTGCCTTAGTCTATAGTGATTTGTTTAATTTTAAAACTTTGTAAGTATCAATTTTTTAATCTTTCAGGAGGATAAATATAAATTAGATCATCTATTTTTGCATTCAAAAGCAGTCACTCCGTCTATTTGTATAATAAGATATGCAATTGATTACTAATAAGCTTCACAATATTCTCATAGTTGTCAATCTAGCTACTGGTGAATAAATATTCATATAATCTGATTCTTTATCTTGACAAAACCCCTAACTACTAATCTAGCTTTATACTTATCATTCAAATTTTCTTCAAACTTCTTAAAACTATAAACCCATCATGCAAATTTTTGCTAAAAAATGTAAATGTAAGAAGAGGACGTGTTATTTTACTTAACTTTAAATTTATTTCATTTAAGAGAAGATACATTCTATAATTTATTATGTAAGAATTACCTATACCTATTTCCTTTATATTCAAACTGTTTGTCAGGTTCCAAACTTCCAGTAACACCACGGGCGTGCCCATAGTTTACTGGTTCCCTATTTGAATACTATTTGTTTTTGATTTATATTTACTTATTATTATATTAGTCTTAAGGTTGTTCTGTTTTTTTCTTTTTTATGTAACAAAATTTTATTATTGAGGAAAATAAAAGTCCTGAAAAAAAAAAAAATCTGGTGTCTAAAATTTGTGAATTTTTTAGGTTTGTTTTACTATTTCCCATGTTGTTGTGTTCTTGTATAGATTTTAATTCCCTATCCATAGCATTTTCCCACATTTTTCTATCATTTCTATTAGCTAAATCGTTGAAAAGTTGTGGTACTTCATCTACATACCCTACAGCATCAAATGCCATGTAAAGTTCATATTCATCATATCTACTTCAGTAGTTTTATGTTGCGTTTACTTTCTTCTACAGTTGCTTTCAATTAATGACGTAATTTACATTTAATATATAGCTTCTCCCCATAACATACTTTTGAGCTCCTGATCTGCTGAATAATTGCCCTTCCTGTTCAATCAAAGGTTCGGTATTTTCTTTCAGCCTTACCCATTCTAAGCTGGAGGGCGTATATGGAATCGTAGTAATCGAAATTATTCCCATTTTCTCTACAAAAAATTTTGAACTCCTCAGACGTAAAAACTCACCCCCATTATCACATCTAAACTTTGACACTTGACACCCAAACATTGCTTTTTTTGTCATAAAAAAAAATTCTCGAAAATTTTTTCAAAAGTTTCATTTTATGTTTTAGATAGATAAACTACCGTAAAATTTGGAGAAATCATCTGTAAACGTTAAAAAATATCTACTTCCATCATGAGCAATAGGAGTAATTGGTCCACTGAAATATCGCTATGTATAATTTGCAATAACCTTTTTACTTTTAGTTCCTAACACCAAATGGTTGTTTAGACATTTTTCCTGCTGTGCAAAGTTCTCAAAATTCAATTTCAGATATTTTTACATTTTCTATGCCCTCAACCATTCTATTATTTATTAATTTTTTTTTTAAACTCGAAAAATTTAAATGTGCAAAATCTTTTTGTGCCATATATAGAAATCGTTTCTATTTGTAATACCCGCAGCTTTACATTCGTGCTTATTTATTTAAAAATTATCTCATATAGATTGTTTCGGTTTCCATATGCCTTTAATATTATTGTTTCTAATTAACTTGACAGTGCCGTTGTTGAATCTAACTTCCTATTCCCGATATTTCTAATTTATTTACAGACATCAATTTTTTCTTAACTTAGGTACATATAATGCATTTTTAATTTTACATTCAATTCTCCTGTACTTTCTACGGTAACTAACAACATTTACTTTCCAACTGCCAGAAGCAACAAATAGTTTTCTGTTTTTGCTATTGCTATTTTAATAAGAGTTTCTAGCTTAATTACTTCAGAAAATACATTCATATCATTAATTAAATGGTTCTGTGCTACCTGAATCAATGGAACCATGTTATAAAATTTTTATCACATCATTCTCTTATTTATACCGTTTTCGCCAATGAAACAAATGTTATCATTTTTCCTCGCCTCATGTGCAGTTTCAATAAAATTGCTATGTGTTGTAGAACCAGCATTACCTGAGCCTGCACTTCTAAAACCCCTGTAACCATGCTTGCCAACTGGTATCCTCTATTTCCATAATGTCACTCTGTTTGCTGTGTATCGTCCTCTGTAGTTTCACCACCAAAACTTCTTTGTCCTCTATTTAACCCACTTCCAGAACTTGTGTTTGTTAATTGAACCCTGCATTCTCGCTTAAAATGTCCCGGTTTCCACACCTAAACAAACAATTTCGAAGTGAACGCCAACTTGATTTATTTGCCACTTCCTCGGTCTTCATTCCCAACCAGCAACTTTTCTTCTTCCGCTAACAATTTCTTTTTACATTTTCATAATTTAACAACTCGGGTGATAGAATTTCAATTATTGTAACGACCGTGTTATAAGATCTTAAGGAATGCCAATAATAAGTTGCATATTAAATCCTTTTCATCTATAGTAGCTCCAGTTCCTTTTAATTGCCTTAATACCTCTTCAAATTGCATTATAAATGTTTGCACCGATTCGCCTTCTTTCCTTCATCGATAGGAGTTTTCGTTTTAAGAATAATTGGCCTGGTAAACCCTTTCTTTTTCATTATCTTCTTCTAACGCACCCACATTTGATACGCAGTTTTTCTTATCTTCCAAATATTCATCAGATACGCATTACTATAAGTGACTTTGCTTTATTGTCATGCATAATAATCTTTGCTTTTCTTCAAGTAGCTGATTCTGTATTTTTATTTCCTCTTTTATGTACTGCGTTACTCCTTTTTCAGCTAATACCATTTCCATCTAAAATTTCCAACTTTGATAATTGTTATTTTTTAACTCTTCGATGTTATAGACACTTTTCTTTTCTTGAGCCATCTTAATTCCCTTATATATACATCTGGGCCCGTAACGCCTTTTTATTTTTTATTTATTTAATGGATGGACAATTAGAACTATTTTCATTAATACACCTTCAATTACATGACATACAATCATTTTATTTATTTTTTTCGTAACTAACTAAAAACTTAAAACATGGAAACCAAAAACAAAATCTAGTTACACACTATAATTAATGTAATTTTAGCGTTGTACACAACAGGGTGCGCGTGACAAAGCTGCCAGCACACGGTGTGTAAATGACAATTTATTTTTGTGCCTATACCGATTTTGCTTATTTTAAACCAAATGAATTAACCTTATATTTTTTGCTCTACAATTTTAAATTTATTTTTCTATTTTGGGTCGCTTACAGAGCTATAAAAGCACCAAAATGAGTTTTTATAAAAATTTGAGTTCTTTTATAGAAATAGAACAATTTTTATTCGAACATTAACACTGATAACGTCCAGATGTCATTACCTTCGGTGTGCATTAATTTAAATCGTAATTAATGTTCAGTAGATTTATTTATCTACTTATTTTATTTTCTTTCATTTGTTTAATGAAACATGATAATGTGATGAATTTATCCACAATCACCATTATAAGAACTATTATTATGCCGTTATGGGGAAACGTATTATAACCTATAAAACTAGTGTTTTATATTCATAATATTGAGTGTTTTGTAATATATAAAATTCAGAAAAATTTGCAGAAAATTTAGTAATTATTTATTAACATTAATATCAACATTCACGTTAACATAAAGTAAACTTATTTGCAATATCAGGATTTGTTACACAAACCACGTTTGAGGAAGACTATCGCGGAGATATGCGTGTGCTGGATTTTCGATTGATTTTCATAATATCGTTTATTTGACTCGCTTTCTTCTATATACCCCTCAACACTAGATGACTCACGCTCCGTGCCTCTTAAAAGTGAGAATATCACCACCAGCATTAGCCAACAAGTCACATGAAGAACGAGCTTCGCAGCTCATTTTCCGAAACTGTGCTCGTCTTATAAAGTAAGTCTTCTGAAACTAGATCTTTAATATACTATTACAATTCGACGAACTACAATGAGATTTAAATAAAGTGAATTTGTAATAGGTAATTAAAATACGACAACATGGTGGTCGTTTAAACGTTTAATAATACATTGATGTATTTGTTTTTAAACACCAACAAGTATTAAAATCAATTGAACATTATAATTACACTTACAAATGTGTAAAATTTTTATTTTATTCGGTTTCTCCGCCACAATCGGCCGCCGCAGTAGGTGCGCTTTGGGCCGAGTGCGCCGAAGTTTCATGAAACCAAATCCCCGTAGTGAAGTTTCTGGATACGTTTATTTTCTGACTTACAAATTGTTCCAGTGTGGGCAACTCAGTCTGTTATTGGGAGTTTAAGTAATACCGTCGTTTGTTTCGTCTTGTAGATAAGGTAAATATAGTAAGCATGCCAAGGTCTATAAACATAAGGAAGGCGCAAACGTCTTAAAAAGACTTAAGCGTCTAAAATAACATTCCCCAAGGGAACCCTCATAAATAAGGTACATGGTCGACATTTTAATAAACATGGAGATCAAACTGTGTTAAACGAATGGAACAAGATGATTTTGTAGGGGGCCTAATAACGTGCCGTTAAGTAGGGATTTCTTTTAAACACGTTAGATTTACTTTTCAAATGCAGCTTACCTTGATCGTGTAGGAAGAATTCCCCGACTTAAAATTTTCCTGGTTACGATTGGGCAACATTTTTTCTATCACGTCATAAACAAGTTTTATCAGAACGTCTAAGCACAGAAAAATGTCTATAAGTAACAATATTAAAGACCGTGCTGAAGTGGACGCTGATATGTTAGTAAACTTTTTTGATGTCTGCAACACTTAAGGTGCAAAGGCAGAAGCAACCTTTAACCACGATGAAAATAATTTAAGCGACGATCCTGGTAAAAAAGTTGAAATCTTTCATAGAGGAGCTAAATATCCTGATAACATTGTAAATTTTTCAAGAAGTGCGGTGACAATAATGTTTGTGTTTCTGCAAACAGTGATTTTACCAACCATAATGTTGTTGATGAAAATGAAAAATTATTAGAAGCAAATATTACAAGAATGGAAAAAGTTCAATGAAATACTTCCTTGTAGAAAAAAGCATGTTTCCTAGGATGTGTAAAAAAAACTATTTGACAGGTTAGCTCCTGTAGCCAAACTAGAGATGCTCGAAGGGGATTTTTCTCCTAGTGAAATTTCTCCAAATCTCAAGCAGCAAAAAGGAAGATTGTTATAGATAACAAAAGAAAGTGAAAGTGAAGTTGTGTTATCTTCTGAAGAAACAGAAATGATAAGAAGAGGTGAGAAAACGGTGATATACAAAAGAGTCATGGGTTATAATTTTAATATAAAATAAAAAGAACCATTAGACATTTTATCGGAAAAGTATTGTCCAGTAAATTATGATGAGGTCACTGTTAATTTTAAAAGCGATTAAAATATATTAAATTATTAATATTAAAAATATTAAAAGCATAGTAAAATCCAAAATGTTATCTAATAGTCTCGTCGCAGAACTGAGTTTTAACGTGGATTGATCTTCATTTAATTTCACATGAAAAGTTTGTGCAAACAACTACGTTTACTCTGTAATTGCTGGGTTTAAAAAAATAGTTATAGGTTATAAACATATTTTTTTATTCTAAATAACCGGCCAATGTTTTAATAAATTATATAAAACTTTACTCTTTATTTTGACTTGGTTAACTTCACCCCATTGACCACAAAATCACTTTCATGTCTTAATTTTTTTTCCAAAGAAGAAAAATACAAAATTTTGCAAATTTTAAAGCTCTACGGCTAAATTAGAACGATACCACGTTATCTTGACAAAAACCATTTTTTTTAATTTTAAATTTGAATTCCTACATTTCTATGCATTTTTGTCCTCGATTTTGTCATTGTTAAGCGTCTGGCAATTATTAATGCGCAAAAATTCACAATTTTCACAAGATGATATTAATTAAATAAGTAAACAACAAATAACAATGTTTACATTGTAAATGTACTAAACAACGAGAAAATAGGTTTTAAAGTAATTTTCTTTAAATAAATACAACTACAAACTTATCCTGCAAAATAATTTAATAACCGTAGTAAATTTAAATTTAGAATTGAATGGTGTGCAGTCTACAGATCATTCCGATAAGATAATAGATGAGCACAAACGAAAAACGAAAATTAAACTTTGGTCAGGTAGGGTCTTCTCTATTATAGGTGAGAGATAATATACCTAACAATGAGGAGTATGCTTCCTAACACATAAATCACTTACAAAAAACTTCATACAGATGCAAGGGACTTATCTTATTTTGTTTCCTTAGACTAAACGCTTGGATATTAGAATCCCGGACTCACCAATCCATGTAACATTGACATCTGTAAACCCACAAATTGAGCATTTTACACAAATTTTATTTTTCAACTTAAGTATACCCTGAAATAAATGAAATATACCCCTCTCCCACCCCAAATTGATGAGGATAAAAAAATCTTTTGATGACATCAGTACCCCTCCGTCTCACTACATTTTTTTATAAGGAGTCTTTGACGACATATCAAGGTATCCAGCAAGAAGATATTCAAATATGATTAAGCAGTAATGGTGGGGTAAAGGAAAAAGTAAAAAGGGACATATACAGCTTCATTTCCTATAACAAAAGAAATACTAATATTCAACAAAAAAAGATCCTTGGAAAAAACTTTCAAGAAAAATGGATTTGAAATTCAAATAACAAAAGAATGTAGTCAAGACTTTATTAGAGAATTTTAAGAAAAAGATAGAGATACTTTGTGAATTTAGGAGATTTAATTACAGATCAATTGCATTCCTTCTACAAGGAATGTGTATCGCACTCCCTCTACCATCAGTAGTTTGAGACCGGGTACACATAGGATAAGCTGGCTACAGTGAGGCATTGGAGGTCAATATTACTCGAGTCTTTGGTTCTTTTGCATGATAATAAAAGGTTATAAAAAATTGTTTTTTATTACCCTTTATATTCTAAATCACAAAATTAAACACCTTGGCATCAACGTTAATGGCTAAATTTTGTCATCCACCTAGTATTAATATGAGATAATTTTAATAAAGCAAGGAATTCCTACATGAGATAGAACTTGCAAAAAATTGGTCCTGAACATCAGCAACTGCAAATCAAAGTTCATAATAAAACTAGCTATCACTGAAAACCTACCAGTTAACGAATTAAACATTATATCTCAATATCCTCAAAAGGATTTCTTGAGTGGAGGAAGAAGTTAAAAACCACTGCCGTGTCCATTCTTGTAGAACAAATTGTATGTTATTAATTTTGTTGTTACAAATTTTATTTATTGACCGCCATTAATCAATTTTGATTAATAGTTTTTAAAAATATTTACAAACTTAATGTTGGAATTTAATTTAATATTGAATGTAACTCCACTCCCTAATTTAAGAAACTTTGATAAAGCTCACAGGACTGGACAAAACGTCGGCTAATAATTAAAACCAGGATCACCCTCCACCTCAAGAAATATTCACGAAATTAAATTGAGAGAGATAATCCAAGTGAAATTGACAGAAGAGTAGGTCCTAATATATCAGCCTTTGAAAAATTAAACGACATTCTAATATCTGATATTCATTGCATCTCCTAGAAAGTATTAACATACGATGCAGTCTTTTTGCTGTAACAAAACAAACACTAGGAGACACATAATAAGAGCAACGTTAGACCTACCTCGAATGAGATGGACTGTAAATGCAGAGGTGAGATGGAGGGAACTTGTGTCAAAGATGCCTTCACAAAGTATAACTGCTCAAAAAATATTTAAATTCATACCGTTAAGCATAATTTCCGCAGCAGAGTTAGACCGCCCATTCGATGATCAGAAGATCTTATCTCATTTAAAAAGACCCGCACTGCATTTTTTTAATTCTTGGGTATTTTGAAGTATTTTAGATATTGGAAAATAAAAATGTTAGGACTTTATTATAATTTAAGCATCACTTCTTTAATCCAGAGTGGTTTTCCCTGAGAGAAAATTTTAAAAACTACTTTAAATTTGTTAGGTTTTGAAGTTTTTGAGATTATTTTAACAAGTTGTTATCTAAACTACATGTACAACAATTAAAGTTCACACACAACTTAAAGTATGCTTAATTGTATAATTAACGTTTTACATAGTCCATTTGTTTATGATAAACAAAAAGCAAATATATATTACAAAAAAACTTTTCTTTTACTCAAGTAATTTCTACACAAAGTTAGTCTTCTCTTTATGCTTGAAAAAAAGTGCTTGTCAATAAGTTTGAAAATGTCTACTTCAACCCTCCTATCAATAGCCAAAACAGCTAACAAGGATGCTTCCTGGTTAGTCGTGTATTTAATTGTCTTACGCTAAAAAGACTTATCACAGGATGCTGAGTTCATTGGAGTAGTAAAAAACAAACAAAACTTCAAAAACCAGAGAGAACACACTTTTTAAAGATTTATGCACCAAAATGTTAATTTTTCTTGAATTGTTTTGTTTCTCAATTCCTACAATCTGTAAAAACATCTCAGCTCAGACATTGTTGTTTATTTCTGGAGTGGCAACTGCCACCAGAATGACCCTCCAATCAGAAAGTGCATTACAACACAAAATTTTAATTAAAAAAGTGGGAAAAAAACAATACGATAAATAATAACTGTGTTTTAACAACGAATAACCTGTAAGGCGAGTCCTGGATTTGTTCAGGACTGCCGCACGCTAGCTCTGTTTAAACGTAAAATCGGAAAAAAGTTGTTCAAATAAAAAGTAGTGAACAATAAAATTTGCAACAATTTTTTTCTGCAACTTTTGGTATAAATGATGTTCTTGGAGATATTGTTAAAAAAATGATTGTCACGTAATACTTATCGGAACAAAAATTTAAACAAACGTTATTTATAATCAAATCACGAACAACTTCTTTTGTTGAAAAAATGTGTAGTAAAAATAATTCTTGTAAATATTCCAAGAACAAGAAAAATCTCTATGTAGGTAGAAAGCTGTTCTGGGTCGACGAATTATTACTTTATTTGTTTTATTTAAAAGTTTATTTTCAGTTTATTTAAACATACACTCTAATCATGTCAGGATTAACGGTATGGAAAATAAAAAAACTATTTGTTTCTGTATCATTATTTCAAAATATGTAACCAATTACAGAATGCATTTTTAGATAAGAAGACAAAAAAAACCATGGTCAAATAAAAAAATACAAGATGTCAGGTTTCAACTAAGAAGAAAACTAATGAATAATATTATTATAGTAATTTATATGACATCGCTGAAATAGGTGGTATAAAAAAAATTATAAAAAATGGAAACCAAAACCAAACAAAATTGTTATTCCGTCGGAAGATTTTTATGTAAAACTGTTAGTGTCATACATCCACGAGTCATGGGGTAGAGAACAAAATGACTGCATCCTCAGGGCTGTTTGTGGACGTATTTGTAAAAATGTTGTAAACGCTGTGCAGAAAAGAAAGGTCAAATAAAGAAGGAATTGTAGTTGAACAATTTTAGGTAAAGGATGGAACCACCGAGACCGGGTGGTGTCAAAATTATCAAGATCATCTCACTAAATTTCTGCACCTAAGGCCTCTTAAACCAAAACGTGCCAAGAAGTGGCAGTTGAATTATTAAAATATTCTTAGAATTCGGTGCACCCAAATAATACAAAGCGACAATAGACGCAAGTTTGTGAACGTAATCATTCAAAAATGTCGTCAATTGGTCAACTTGTAAAATGGTAAATGGTCGTCCTCGGCATCCTCAAAGTCAAAGTAGCGTAGGGAGAAGTAACCATGATGTGGAAACCATGTTACGATCTTGGCTTCAAGATAATGATTCCAAAACTGGTCGCTTGGTTGCTATTATGTACAAAAGCATAGAAATTCATCTTTCCATAGAACAATTGGTAGATCGCCATACAAAGCTCTGTTCGGATCTCTGATTTTCAAGTTGGGTTTAATTCTACAGATTTACCGTCAGAAATTTTACCAAATATCACAACTGAGGAAGAATTAGAAAATATTACGCCTAAAGCCAATAGTAATCAAACAAACGACATGAAATTGACAACTAAAAACTGTGCTAATGAAACTGCTGAAAATTCGATGTCTGCCACTGAAACATTAAACACTAAACTGCTCAGAGTGTTCAATAAAATACAAGGTGTACACTATGTTTCTAAGAAAAGATCATTCATTTAGAAATATTGAATTCCTGTAAGGGGCAGAAAAGAGCAACAAAAATATTTTGCTAGTTACGAAGAGAAACTAAAAGATATAAATATTGGGGATCACGTCTCTGTAAAACCGTTCCCAAAGTTGATCGTAGTCCTATAGATCCCAAAAATATATTGGCCATTGTTATTAATGACAAAATAGTATGGACCAAATAGGTACTAAAAGGGTATTTTGAACCGATGGTTTCGAGGGATGAAATAATTTCAAACAGAGAACTTAATTCAAAAACATTTCAATGTTCAGTTAGACAATATTATATAACATTAAAGGAAGCAGTGTCAAATTCGTCTAAGTTTGATGGACAAGGTTTTGATAAATGTGCTTCTCGACCGAACAAAAATCAGTTCGATACAAAGAAGTGCTTTTGTTTTAAAGCATTTCAAAAATGTTTTATTAAAATGTATTTATGTTTTTGATAAAGAAATTTGTTTTTATTTGTTTTATAACTATCGTTTCCTTATACATGTTTTTAAGAATTTGTTTGTAAATTTTTATTACCTACTTATAATTATTATTTTGTTTATTTAATTTTAAATAAAAGTAAGCAATATGTTTAAACATTCGATTCAATAATTAAGTTCAGTGGTAAAAAATAAGTAGTTCTGTTTGTTTCAGAAACTGACTGAAATTATTCAGGCAAATTCTAAAATAATGATCCGTCGGAAGCGTTACTCGCGGTTTACAAACTGACTGAAAATTTCAGTCCAATTGTAAAACAATCTAACCTGGCGGTTTGCAAACTGGCGGATTTTGGCATCCGACTGCGACATATAGATGTAATAATCTTAAACAAATAATGACAACCTTAATATAATGTTGTTTGCTTTAGATGTCAATAAAAGAAGATATTTTTTGCAAGGAAGTTTACTTACGCAATTATTGAGACATCCAGAGTACGCAGTTTGGTAGATTTATGAAAATAATCAAGTAATGACTCAATACTCACAGTCAGTACTTGTAATGTCTTCCATTATTTAAATAATTTTAAAGCTTTTATTTTGTAGCAACTGCTCATACAGTCTGCACTGAAACATAAACAAATAAATCCTTAGTGGAAGTATAATACCAAGAAGTATGTAGTTCAAAGTAGTATCACGATTTGAGACGCATCATTTGCAGTGACTCATAGTAGTATCAATGTGGTTAATACCAAGTCACAGAATAGTACATTTATGAATAATGAATATGTTATTATTCTGTGTCTAGTGTACTAATTGTGGGTTGATATCATTTAATTTTTTTAGATTTCCTCTTCCTTCAAAATAGTAAGCAAATCATAAAACGGAGAAGAACAACAACGAGTAACCCAGTCATAATTAAAACGCGATTGATAGTGTCAGTTGACACGAAACCGATAAAAGACGATACTCAAATGCGGAAGAGCGCATAATACTAACATTTATGTTATTCCATTGTTAGTGATAGATAAGCGGGTTTATTGCGACTAATAAATTTATTAAGCTTATTAAAATTAATTGGTTTTTCCGCCTTACTTACTAATTAGAATGATCACTTCGGGATGCCACAAACAAAAAAGTTTTTTGGTGATATGTGAATGTAGTTTAGAAACTGGAATTTTATTATCATTACACGATCACCACAAACACCAGTAACTATCTTTTAGTATTGACATAATCGCGTTCGTTATGTAAGAAGTACTCAATGTGTTGGTGCTGTAAAAGAAGTAATTGCCTTGTCTAGAATTAATTATGTAATAACACAATATAATGAAAAGTTGAATTGTCGTGATGCATGAATCAACAATAATTTAACAAATAACCTCATACGTGTAAATAATCATTGACATTTACAAACCTACAACATGACAATGTGTTAACGAACCATGCGGAAAAATATTTTTTGCAAAAAGTTGAAATGCATTTTTCCATTTGTTGCCGCTAAAAGCGCTCGCTTCTCTTCGTTGAAGAAATTTCAAAGTTAGTTTCAACCACACCGCCGTCGATTGATGACGTGCTTTCGTAACATTTTCAACTGCACGTGATTGACGATATGTAATTTGTGTGTGTTTGTTTACGTATTTTTTAATCACTAACAATTGTTTATCTAATAGCTCAAAGTATTCTCTTTATTCAAATACGTAAGTAGTTAGTTTACATTATTACAAATATTTGTGCCGGTAGTTTTATAATTAAAGATATTCTTAACTTGACGTCCAGCGTCGGAATTTATTTTAAACAATTATATAATATTTTATATATGTCGTCAGTTGTATCGCTGTCAAATTCTCTTATGCGGTTTTGTGTCGTTCAATTCTTATAATGTGGTGATTTTATTTTCGATTTTAGTTAGCATCCATTTGTATCAATTTTTCGCTTATTGTGAACACGAGAATGGTCAATATCAATTCATTTGAACTGTTTAAATTTAGTACTTGTTTAAAGAATAAAATATTTGAAAAACGCGCTTCAATCATACGAAGGTGAATTTGCGATTTTTTATACAACCACCAGTTGCGTCACAATTTTTATTTATATTTATTACATTTAGTAAAACTTTCGGTATAAACATTAGTGACGATTCTCAAAAATCCTCAATATAAATTATGGAGCAAAATTGTATTCGAATATTAAAAATCATGCAAACAAACCATAAGAGTCAGGTTTATCTATTGATCCAAATTTAAGCATATTCAACAAACACACGTGATCATCGTTGATAAATTACGAACTGGAGGTCATTCAGATTTGTTTACACCGATACCGGGTAAGCGTGAATAATTGTCTTCTGTTCGTCGGATGGATGTATTCCGCAAGTGCTTTAAAAAAACCAAATAAAAGCATTTCGTATTTTACGTCAGAGGCACAGATCAACAATTCAACATATACATTAGTGGTGGTCAACTGCATTATATTTGGAAAAACATGTTGCGGAATTTATGTATGGCATGTTCCGTGTCAAGGCAATAGATTAATCGACAATCTCAATACCACTTGATAACTTAAAACAATTGTGGAGCAAAATTTAATTAAAATAAACATAAACAAGCGTTTGGCGCAGAAACCTACATTACCCCGATACTAACAAAGGTTTAAAAAGAAAGATACGGTTAAATAAAGACCACGTATGCGATCAGAGCAACTCTTGTAACTTTATTTGAAAAAAAGTGCATAAGTAATATTTTTGAAAAATTCTACACAAACTAAAAGTGCTCAAAAGTTAAGTGCCCTTGTTATTCGAATTATACCCAAAATCTAGTAAAACCTCTGGTATTATAAAAATGATTTATGTACGAAGACAGCTTCTATTCCGTCTGAGTTTGTAAACCGTCACATAACTCCCCATCTTATTCATAAGATGTAGTATAAAAATTATAGTGGTATAGAATTTAGAAAGAGAAAAATCTACCATCCCTTCCAACGCAGAAGATGATGAAACGCTGGAAAACATCAGCATGACACTTTCTCTGAGTAACTGTACTGTACATTATGTAAGGTGTTCATTTAAACCGTCATCACTGAAGGTTTTGTTCTAGTCACATATAGAGACCAAACTTCTAATATCTATAGTTAATGATTTATCTTACAACTAAAGTCTCTTAAACGAAATTGTGTGAAATTTCGTTACAAATAACTTTTATTTGCAAAAAAAATTGAACATCTAGGTAAATCTGAAGGGAACTTTCATAAAAGATATCATTGTACTGTATTATATGTTTGATCTCTAGCTATGTTTATTCAACGTATACAGGGTGTTAGGTAAACATGCGGCAAAAATTCAATGGGGTTTTCCTTGGCCTAATCTAAGAATATTTTTGTCCTATGATGATTTCCTAAACACCTCTTTATTTCGAAGATACAGGGTGAACAAAATGTGCCACAGTAACAATATTAATGTAAATAAAAGTATGGCGTACGCCAATGAGTTTGTCAAGTAAAAAAATTAAGTGACGTTTAGCTGTTTGATGTGTCACATTTGTTTAAAAATTAGTTCGAATCCCTCAATTCCTGACACAGATTCTTTTTACTGATGAAGCTAATTTCTCAAGAACTGCAATTAGAAATTTTCATAACAACCATGTGTGGGCAGATGAAAATCCGCATGCGGTATGTGAAGATCGTTTTCAACATCAGTTATCCTTGAATGTATGGGTTGGAATTGTGGGTGACTACCTAATTGGACCGGTATTTCTACCAGCAAGACTTACTGGCGAATCTTATCGCAACTTTTGGAAGAAACACTACCTGAGTTTATGGAGGATGTACCATTGGCGACAAGAATGGCAATGTGGTATATGCACGATGGTGCACCACCACATTTCAGTTTGGTTGCTCGTAATTTTTAACAGCAACATACGGAGATCGCTGGATTGGTCGAGGTGGGCCACACGCATGGCCTGCTCGATCCCCAGAATTAAATCCCTTGGACTTTTTCGTATGGGGATATCTGAAATCACTAGTTTACGCTACTCCTGTGGAAGATTTGGACGACTTGCGAAATCGGATAATTGCTGGGTGTGAGTCTATTAAAAACGACTCTGGTGTATTTGAACCAGTTCGACATTCATTGACGAGAAGATTGAATGCTTGTATCCAGGCTGGAGGAAGTCATTTCGAACATTTATTGTAGATTGATCAACTTTACATTTATTTTTGATATTAAATATTGTTACTGTCGCAAATTTTGTTCACCCTGTATCTTCGAAATAAAGAGGTGTTTAGGAAATCATCATAGGACAAAATATTCTTAGATTACGCCAAGGAAAAACCCCCTTGAATTTTTGCCGCATGTTTACCTAACACCCTGTATAATTTTTTTCATTTGATTGAAGTATAATCAACCTTATTTTCAAGAATTTTTTTGCTTCGTGATAATGTATGTAATAACTCTAATTCGTTGAAAAACGTGATCAAAGGGGTGTTAAAATTAAAATTTTGGTTTAGAAACCGTGGCATAACTTCCCATTTCATTTATTAGATGTGGGCTAAAAACGAAAAAAATGAGGACCTTAAGTCCGTCGCTCCCTCCCCTACTTATGTTAAGGACTAGACACTTTAATTTTCATACATTTATATTAAGTGTCCAAAAACAATAAAAGCAATTATATATATTTAAAATTTGTACTAGTTGAGAATTAATTTTTTTCAAAATTTCATCCATCTGTCATTTTAACATCAAGAAATAGTATTTGTACTCTTAGGGCCGCTTTTATGCACGACATTTTGTGTCGGATTTTAACTGCCTTAAACGCACGTATGACATTTCAGTCACCGTAACTTTTCTGTTCTTGTAATCATCATTACACTCACCATTTGTGTCCGAAATGCCACTTTGAGACCTCACACAATCAATTAATGGTTCAATGTCAAAAGACCGGACTTACATAAAACACACAAAGTTGTGCGACAAAAGCTGTCACCGTTCAAAAGTGAAGAGGGGTGTGTGACAACGGACTGTATGACGCCTTTCATCCATTTTCCTACAGGTTCACTGCTTCACAGTTCATGTGAGAATTCGAAATCCCGCCAAATTAACTGATTTACTGCAGGTACATAACTTAATGCCACTATATTTTCCGTGTGTATTTTGTACTCCGTTAAATGCGAAAATAACATCAAAAATTGTTATTTACACTACGTAGAGGGAAGGTGAATGTGATTTTGTTTGATACCTCCAGACACCTTGGTTCGTTCTGCAATTTTATTAAAATTATTTTATTAAAATAATAAATCAATCAATTAAATCGTTTTTGATTAATCTCCTAAGCATCGTTTCCATAAGGACAAAATACAAAACAAATAATCTAAAATAGCGTAAGCGAAAGTGTGAGCTAAAGTAAATGAATAAAAATGGAACCTTCACCATCTAGTTACCTTGGATACCGGCCGCTTTCAAACAAACTTTTTTTGTGAAGTAAATTTTCGAAAACATGTGACACATGGGATTTATTTTACACTTGTGTTTTATTTTTTATATTTTTGCTTACCTATATGGGAGTAGGAAAGTACAGGGTGTTTCCTAAGTAATCTAAAATACTATATGGGGCGTTTTTTACTCAATTTTAAGACGAAAAGTTCATATAAACATGTGTGATAAGTCTTGTCGTTAATGAGATACAGGGTGTTAAATTGTTTATAATAAATCAGCTCTGATTGTATTTGAAATTAATTTTCCTGGTGACGCTACTGGTTTCGAAAACATGCTTATTCTAAGTGGCCTTTGGAATAACGTGGTTCATGCATGATGGAGCTCCTCCACATTTTTCAGTGATTGTTCGCGAGTTTTTAAATAACGTTTTTCCAGACCATTGATCGGACGAGGATCTCCACACCCGTGGCCCCCTAGATCACCGGGACATAATCCTCTGGATTTTTGTGTGTGGGGATATTTAAAATCGCTCATTTACACAACCCCGATATTAAACGTACAAGATCTTCAAAATCGTATCATACAAGGCTGTAATGTTATTCGTAACAATCCTGGTATCTTCGAACGTATTCGGCAATCAATTAGACATCGAGCAGATGCTTGCATTTTAGCTGCAGGTGGACATTTTGAACACATGCTCTGAAATATACTATTTTTCCTTTATGTTTAACACATGTTATTGCTTTTAATAAAATAATAAAACACCCTGTATCTCATTAACGACAAGACTTATCACACATGTTTATATGAACTTTTCGTCTTAAAATTGAGTGACGAAGCGCCCCATATAATATTTTAGATTACTTAGAAACACCCTGTATAATGTTGAACACTTGCGTGAAGACTTTTACACACTCGTGTACAAACAGCAACTTCACGCACTCTACAAACAAACTATTTATGAATATGAATATGAATTTATTAATAGCTTTCCATTTTTTTGTTTTGTATTCAATTTCTTATTGTTTAGAAATAGGGTACATGTTTAAGAAAACCAAGTATTGATTAAGAAAATCTATGGGTAAATTCAGTCTATGAGTTATGAGCAATTGAGTGATGATATAAAAAATTAGAAAATGTCTCGAAAACTTATCAATTATTAATACACAAGAGGGTGGTTTTTAACAGGTTATTTTTTTTTGCCGAAAACCTATTTCCATAAAAATTATTTCAGAAAATTTTGTAATGGAAAATAGATTCGGGTTTCAAAAAAATTGCACGAGTATAAAATCACCATCGCGTGTATTACAGAAAGATTAATATATGATTAGATACTACTACTACTAGCGATAACTTTATGTATATTTTTTGATGGAACATGCACATTTCAGATACATTTTTTGCCGTTAATTTTATAGGTTGACAAAAGCAAAGGTACCTACATTTTTATCGATTTGTTTCCATTAAGATACAGTTTTATCATATGTAATATCGTAAGAGCGAGGTATTTTTCATTTATTCATAAATAAAATTCTAGTAGCATTTTATTCCAGAAAAAGAGCACTCATTGGCTTTGAAACCAGGGACAATTTGATTGGCTAAAAAATGTGTATCCATTAATCACTATAAAAGGTTCATTTTTTAAAAATGACAAAAAAAGTTTCTCAGTGTAATTTAGATAGTTTAGATAGTCAAACTAAACAAGAAAGATATACGTCTATCGAGTTGGCGAAGCATAATAAAATGAGAATGTTTCATTTCTTTTGCCGTTAGTTACTTGTGGAAAAAATAGTTATTTGTGTACCTAGCCGAGAAAGTGTGTGTTTTTCGGGCCGATGGAAAAAGATAGGTGGCCGTTGCGCAGCTGAGTCAGCCACTTCCAAAAATCCAGAAAACATTTTCTCCGCAAGGTACACACAATATTTTTATCCGACAAATAATAGTTCATCATAAATTAATATATCAATGTTTAGTAAAAATTGAAATCAACGACTGTCAAATTTGTCGAGATCTAGTGGTGCCTGCCAGTATTTCTTTTCTCGGCTAGGCGTGCAAAACACAATTTTCTCGACTGTTTAAAGACTGCAAAATTTTATTTTCTACTGTTATTGGACACAAAATATTTGGCGATTTTTGTTAAAAAATTTATATCAACTTAGCGAGGAAACTTTTTAATAATCGTGATATTGAATAAATTAAAAATTGCGGAAATGATCGCTTTTTGTCGTACACTATAGTGTTCTAACTCGTTTAGAGAATTCCGTTGTGTCTGGTGGAGCTTTTGAAACAGTTTTTTGCAGAAGCTTCTTCTTCCGCTTCAATGGTTACAGAACATCAGGAAAGTAGATCAACTTTTGTGCTACCCATATTTATTTTTGAGTTCCGGTGCTGAAATGACCATTAAGGCACACCTAGGAGCTTGAGACTTTGTCAATTTTTTTCCCCCAAATCTAAATTACTAAAGAGACTTCATCTGAATTCTTTCTTAGTTGAGAATGATTTTTTCCAGTTTTTCTTATTGCTTCCAGCCTCGTCATTGTTCGGTTTATCATAGTTTGTCACCACTGTCAAACAAAGTTTTCCGTGTCACTCAAGTTTTTTCAGTGTTCCCCAGGTTCTCTTCAGCACGAGAGAACAGGTTTTCTTCAGCACGGTCAACGTGTGGTCGTTTTCTTTTTCAGATTTTTTTAACTGTTTGCCTTTTTTGGAATCTGTCGATTGTTTGAACATTCGATTAGTTCAAATTTTTCATTGTAATGTATTATCAAATTTCCGTTATCGAATCGATTCGGGTCGCTTTTGGCAAAAGTTCTTATCAAATGGTTATGAACTCGCTTTGAATATGAGCATTACTAGTTGGTATTCGTCCAAATCCATAGAGATTGCGACATGCGATTATTTTTGAAATCGAGTTACAAAGGTTGAGCAAAATCGTGGATTGAAATCCTTTAAAAGTATTCGACGACTTCTTTCTTTATATGTCTGATTTAATTCATTAAATCAATTGCTTGTTCTGCTTAACTGTTATGATTCTTTGGGAATCGTTTTCTTTTTACATACAATCTTCTATGGTTTCTATGTATGATCTGTTTTCTAACGTTTCTTTGGAAATCAACCTTTTCTTGAATTGTAACGATTCCTGGATGAAGGGTTGTTGATCCATTGGCAGCAGTTTCGCTTAGTGAAATCACAAGAAAAGATTCGATTATGCGCTCAGCTTCTATTTCTTTTTCAAAATTTAATTTCTTATTGGAATAATTTAATAAATGATTAATTTAAACAGTGGCCTATTTGGCAGAACACGAGTTATTATCATAATTTTTCTGCACATGATACGAATCACAACGTTGTACTTGTTTCGATATAACTGTTTCATACTTATTGTACAAAAAATAATATTATGTAAAAGAAAAAGGACATCAAATCTTTGTTTACTTACTACGTCAAAAGGCGGGATTTTTTCACTTTTCAGATATGTGATATCATTAGTGTTAAAGGAAGTTGCCTCATAAACTTGATATGAAGTTATTATAGATTAATGAAAAAATAGAACGTCAAATTCATTATTTGCACAACTAATTTACGTTAAAAAACGGCAAAATCTCAACTTTTTAGATTTTCGATATCACAATTATTAAGCAAGTATAATAATCAATTTAATAAATAATATTCAGAATTAAATAAACCATCGGCAAAACTTCATATATATTTCTTGATCACCTGGAGCAGAAAGTCAGCCAAACACCAACGCTAACGTTTTGACTGACTGTGTTCAGTCTTTTCCAATGCGTCTAATTAACTATATGGTGTATAAAATTGACTAAACCCATTTTGGAGTCCAGTCAAACATTACACATAAACAATGAATACAACAAATTATCACGTCCGGGGAACATAGTCGCGTAACGTCATTCGACTAACAGTTTACATTTTCATAATTTTTTTAAATATCGTTCCCAATCTCAAAAAATTGAAAATCCTATAATGTTTTTCCAATTTAAAAATATTATCCAATGCAATAATAAAAAATATTAGTGGGGAATAGCTCATACTTATGTGCCCGGCGACAAAAAACTCAGTGTGTGTCTCACAGAAAAGTTGACATAGCCATTTACTATGTTAAATTAAAAATTAATGTATATCTTTTTCTGACACAATTCGAACACAATATAACAACATATCATGTTGAATAGATAAAATAGAACAAATTAATGTGATGATATTGAGTATTCAAAGCATTATTTTACTAAAAACTCAGTAATACAGGTTATTTATAGGTTATTATAATAAATTTTGTTTATTAACCGAATGAATTTTATTTAATAATGGCAATCGTTAATTTCTCGCGTAGTAATATTTGGGCTACTAACCAGGGTTCGACTCCCATTGCGGTATATATTTTTAACTTTATTATTAAAGATTCTAATACAATTTTTAAAGTGAATTTAACATTTTGAAAATAGATTAAACTCATTTTATAAAAATTGTATTAATAATAACATCGACAAAAATTTTATTAATTAAAAAAAGTTACCACAATTCGAATCGAACCCGCAGTTTTCACGTAAATCATTACAAATGTTTAGTATTTTTTTAAATACTCTTTAAAAGACCTACATTACCACATAAATTTGTTCTCATTTATCTATATCTAATAAAATATGTTGCTATCTCAGAAAAAGATTTAGTTAACATACAAGGTATATTTCGAACCTCATTTAAAATAACCAGAAAAACGAGCAAACAAGCTTTTGGTACAAAATTACCAATTGCACTTACAACAATTAAGTAGCTACAGAATCTAGGACTGGATAACACTCTATGAAAACTTGTAATAACCACCCAAAATTTGTGTCATGTAATTTTGTGGTCTTCTAAATTTTTCAAAGTTAAAGAGGCTTTCACTGGAATATATAGATCATTCAAAAACTTTACGACGTAGGAGGCATTAGTGATTCAATATCTCTTTAATTAAACATAGTCCCATCCTAAAACAAACAAAACAAACAAATGTTAGGACTTTAAATAGTTTTCGGTCATTTTATTGTTATGAGCTGTATAATATGTGAAAGTTTGTAAAAGTGAATAAATGAAAATCAAGGTAATCCCTTAGAAAAACAATTCATCGTTCAAAGATCTAAACACATATGATAAACATAAAACCAGAATTCACCAAAGAATATGAATAGAAATTAAAAATTACAAAACTTGTAATGTTAATTATAAACGTAGAATGAATGTAAACGAAAATATTTATGCATTTTGGCATCAGATAATAAACTACTAATTTTTACAAAATGTACAAAGAATCGAAACGAAATGTATACGAGCACCGGTCATTTAACTGATCAACCTACAATAAAATATACATTTTATTGAGGTTACTTTAATTGTTTATTGTTAAAAGAATACTTTACTAGCTAACACCTGCGATGGCTATACAACACGTTACTATAATTTTATAAATAAATGCTTGGTGCATAAATATTATGTGAAATTTATTTTATTAACAAAATACAAAACAAGTGTAGAAATAGAAAGTGCGTACAAAAGTATACAAAGGCTTTGTATAATTCGACACTGTTTTTTTCATTTGTCCGAGAAATTAGAGTTACAGTACGTTAAATGAAACAATTTTTTTGTCTGAGTAAACACAATAGGTATCTTAAATATAGTTATCATAAGCCAAAGGGGCCGTTAACATACATTCCTATTTTTGGAATTTTTACAAAATTATTCTTCATGCTTCAAATAAAAATTGTTTGTAATTTAATTATACACATTTTTTTTTTAAAACAGGAATTTTAAAAGTATCCTCCAAGACTTATACAAAAAAATGTTTTCACTGGAAACTTGTTGGAAATTTAAATCGGTGCGTGAACTTTTGAATCTGTGAAAATTTTACTAAAACAATTAATATTTCGAAATCTAGAACTTCTAGCTATAGGGTTACCGTTTAATATAACGACTTCCGGTACAAGTGGAAGAGTCAGAAGACTGAAACATTTTAGTTGAGTTGGCCCTATTGGTTTCAGTCATTCTACAAATTTTCAAATTTTTCAGGTATACTTTTCCATATACGGCTAATGACGGTTCCCGGTGAGACACACTGTATCTGATAGTATTGACTGTGAATGCTATCGTCCATGACCAAAATTATTTTAATTTTGACTTTGTGATAAACCTTTTATTTTAATTAAGGCCTGACGAAGCTCCCACTTTGAGAAAACGAAACGTTGCCAGTTAAGTGTTTTTTTCACTTACACAAACCTCTTCCATAAGGATTGATAACGAAAACTTCAAGTAGCTTACAATACATCGGAAATCGAATAGGAAGCAGGGATTTAGAGCATGGATAACAGCGTCTGTAAAGCACAAATGATAGAGAAAAACTGGCAACAGGCAGAGAAGTTCACTTGATGTTTGTAGATCTAACTATAGCCTATGACAATATATCCATCTTAAACTATAGCAAACAGTTGAAAAAATCCACAATTAACAGTATTGTAATCCAGACTATAAAACATTTATATAAAACTCAGTATCAAGAGTAAAAATTGGCAATAAAATATTGAATACATTTGATTGTTCATTATCAACAACTTTAATTAATTACATACCTCAACTATACTATAACAATCGAGAAGCAAATAGTTTGGAATGTGAATCCAGGAAAATGATGACACAACTCTATACACACCACACTTTGCAGACCTAAGATTGAATGATAAGAAGATAATTAAAGCATATAAAGAAAAGACCTACCTAGTTAATAAAATAATTAGTGGAAAGAAAGAAGTTGAATGCCGAATAGCGAAAGGGAGAAATGTAAATTGATGGTTAAACTTGGTTTTATAGAACAGACCCGTAACGAAAGAAACAAAGGGACAAATACATAATTCAGTGTTGTACCATACGGATGTGAAGCATGGCAAATAGATAAATATAGAAAATAAATTACATGCAGTAGAAATGGACTTGTGAGTAAGATATTAAAGAATAAAAGAGATCATGGACATGAAAGATTCGATAAGAAAGGACAAAAACAAAACAACAACTTTTCTCTCATAACTTTTTTTTTTTGTATAATTGATATTGGTGAGATGGTGTTCAAACAATTAGTGTGTCACGTGATTGTTATAAATCAGTAAATACTTATCGGATCAAAAAAATCAGTTTAAACAAAAGTTGTGTGTAATTAAATTACAAACAACTTTTATTTCAGTAAGCAAAAAATAATGTAAAATTTTTTTTTTGCTTCATTCGTTGGAAAAAAATGAAAAGACGCGTGTTAAAATTTTTTTTTCACCCCAAACCGATGATAAATCCTGCATCTTATTTGTAAGAAAAAGTTAAAACCTATAAATATCGAAATTTTCAGAATAGGAGATTTTGAAATGTCATTTTATTAAGGATGGTGGGCTAGTCTTAGGGCATTTTTTAAAATTTAATTATTATTAAATGTTTTCCATTACACGTTTGTCGCTGTGGAAATTAGAAAAAAAAGGAAAGTATATACAACCTGTTCGTGTAGTACGCTTACTGAAAAAAATGATTTTTTCGACATATCTATAGATATTTAAACATTAAATTGGGTTAATATTGGCCGTTCATAACTCTCCATCTTTTTTATGTTACTATTTGGAAAATAACAAATTTAAATTTTGTTCACATTTAGGGCGGTAACGACCTTAGTTATCCATGTGTTTAAAAAGTTGACATCGGTTATAACAGCGTAAGAGAAACACTCTGTGTGTATGAATATGAATAAATAACACGTTTAAATAAAACACTTTCTTTACTTTTAAAAAAAACATTGACATTATTTATTTCACAAAGTGACAATGACCATTTCATAGAAACAATGATTAATGATTTAATTTTTTAAAAAGCCATGGAGTATGTGCCGAACACTTAAAAATAAATATAAAAATATCCTAATCACCCTGTGTATTTTTTGTCCAGATCGATGTAGAATTAAATTCTCTACAACTTTGCTGTTGATGTTGTCTTCCAAAAACTTAACCGTTAGCCGTAATACACGTTTTTTAATCAAAAAATACACGTTTATTACAAACATTTTGATTGGCAACTGGAAATAATAAAAATAGATTATCAAAATTAGGAACAAAATCGCTGAACAGGGTGTTCTAAATATCTGAATAAACTGGAAATATCAAATATGAAAAGAATTCTTAAAATGTGTCAGCATTCAAAAAATGTTTTTTGACAGATTTTAATATGGTGTTGCGTCACACGATAAGGATTTGATTTCTCCATAACACCTTATTTAGAGGGTCTTCAAAAGTTCCAATGTTATCTACTCGTACTCCAATGTACGAAGTTGTCAACTGCTGATAACAATAACGATGTCAAATTGCATATCCTCTTCCGAGTACAAACATATATTTTTTCTCGATTCCTTCGATTTTCCGGTGGAATAAACCATACTAAACTAATACTCCTGATGTCGAAAATTCACTCATTATGTACTAACAATGCAAAGATACAATAAAATTGTGACAGATGAACAATTACTAACACAACCGTGATCAACAATAAACTTTTGATCGTTCTTTTCATTGCCTACTTAATTTTGAATGATAATTTTCGATAATAGTAAATTTTGGAGCAAACATGTATGTATAGCAAAAATTATAGTGAAATTAATTTCTACATTGATTCGGCAACAATTCACAAGGTGTTCCATTTGATTTTATTAAGTTATTCATCATTTTCAAGATTTACAAAAGTTTGACATTTTTTTTCTCATAACCTATATAACCAATGCCAACTTAAAATCATGGACATTAGGTAAAATTTGAAATTGATGTGTCAAATGATAACGTGAAATATGTGAAGTCAGATTGACCCAAGTCAAATCGTTGCCCATAAATCGATATCTCAAGTCCACCATAGTTTTTTCAGCATAAAATAAAAAATGTATGTTTCTATGTAAAGTGTCCAAAGTGGGTGGGTGGTCCATGAAAGGGAGGACCCTAGCATAATTGAATATATTTTTTAAATTGTAGCCACTGAGGAACTTAAAAGAATGGTCGAAACTGATTTTGGAAAAGATCTACTTTTGTTAGGCAATATCAAAGGTCCGCCTACTACATGGACACGCTTCTTATGTAACTGGCATACCTTTTAGTTTGAAGATTTTTGAAATTGTCCCGCGTAATATTGAATAAATGGAGATTGTAAAATATGTCTATGTCTGCGGATATTTAATACCGATGCGAACGCTAAATAATGTAAAAAAAAGTTTGCTTGTTAGTTGTTTGTTGACAGTTTTTTCGGCAGAACTTCTAAGAAAATCGCAGAAGTAATCATGCTAATCTGTGGACCTCCCCACAGCTTGTGTTTTCGCACCTGATCATAAAGTTTGAATCGAGGCAGGGACCCCAGGTCACAACGACCTGGTGCCTAGAATCATTGAGAATCGCCACAAACAAATTGCTTGAATTTTTAAATCTATGTATTTATTCTCAGCAGAAGCTGGCGGCAGCTTTTTATACTAACCTTATATAAATTATTTTATGACTATTTACAGCTTCATTCCACCCACTTGCTAATATCGAAAATTACACTCATCAACCGCAAAATCCCCGAGGTGGGTTCGTAGTAAGAGTAATAGCAGAGAGCGGTATTTAAATTAGTAGGTAGGCAGTCTTTCCGTTTTAAAAAATTTACAATTCTTGGAAGCTCCATAAAATTGTGTGCTCCGACAGGTAAATAGAATTCGACGAGTTTAACCGAATCAGATACAAAATTTGCGTTTCACGAAGTGTTAATCATTTCGTTTCGCGGGAGTGAGTTTCTTTCGGGAAATTGAAATTCCACTTTTGAGACGATTCTTAACTAAGGGTTAAAACTGTGACTAACTTCAAAATCAATGCTCGTCTCCTTGAATGAGATGTAAATATTTTTACAAGAACAACATAAGCAAAAATGTTTCGTACATAATTACTTTGCAGGCGATTGTTTAGGCATGACTAAAGAATGTATGACGGTTATTGACCATAACAAGTATTGAAGACGACAATTGGCTGTAATTACTATGTTATTTAAAAAACGTTTTGGAATTTAACACTTAACGCTTTTTATTAATTAGCGCAGCTTTCCCCGACTTGACTGCATAATTTAAGGATGAAATTATTTTTGTACGTAAATCGGTGCGAATGCTTAAGCTTTCGTAATTGTAAGTAATTAAGGTATGTGGATACTTAAAAAGGAAGTAGTATAAGCAAATCCGGTATTTTTGCAAAACAATGTAGCGACATACCCGTAATTGCTTCATTGTATCTTCTAACAATGGCAGCTCGCATTGCATTGCTATTTTTTGTTTTTTCAATTTGGTGTAAACTGCGATTGAAATTTAGCAGTTTTTTTCTTCTTGATTGAAGTGGCTTTCGGTTCAAAGTAAAATAAAACAGTGACTGCGAATTGGTATTTTTAGAAATGTGTTTATAACTTCAAGGATTAATTTTTGTTTCTTTTTATTTAGAACGAGTCGATGATTTCGAATTCTGAATAAACGACGATCTAATTATGGATATCACCAAAGAAGCTTAATCAACGTGAATCCCAGAGAAGAATGCAACCATCCGACCATCTTTATTTTTACGTAAGTAGTTTTGATATTACTCGACTAAACTCAGCTTTATGTATGTATTCATCTTAATTAGAATTAGGAAAAATTTGTTTAATTAAGATTCCATATATTTTTTTTTTTACCTCTGCGATTATTCGATTTAATTAACAGCAGCAAACAATTCCAATTAGTAGCTACATATACTATATTATAAGAAAGTATTTACGGGAAACAGTAAAAGCTGTGTAACAGAGATTTTACGATGTCGAATATACATCCGCTACGGCAAAATATTTATTTACATTTACCTTAATGTTAGATAGACGCAAGCAAAAATGCAGTTTTGAATCAACTTCGTTTTCAGCAAGGAAAATGTGAGATAGTTCAGAGAAACGTCGACTTTGATAGGAACATTTTTTGCTCTCCCGGGAACCCAGCTAAGCGTTTAATAGATTGTTTACTGGACGATTAATTACACAGAATACATGAGCAGAGGTGTAAAAATTTATGTATACTCATAAAACTGCAGTTTGATGAAGTTTCCACTTCTCCAATAGAATCTCAAAGAAAGAAAGCTTTTAATTTTTAGGGGGTGATCTTCGTTTCCTTTCCATGATTACATCGAATTTAAGGGTAGCTTGATGAATGTTCAATTGTTTAATATTAGATAATCCCTAAGAGTTGGGATGATACAGGGTGTTTTCATTAATCCAGTACAGAAAAATGAACCGGGAGATTCCTTGCAAAATTTAAAGGGGGGGTTTAACATAAAAAAAATTTCTTTTAAAGCCTCCCCTGAAGAGTTAACTAGCCCACTTTAAAGATGTGTAAAAAATTCACATTAATCGATTTTTTTCTGAAATGACTTGAAATAAAAAAAAGAAACTAAACATTCAAATACTACTACCAAGAAGCCTCCATAATTTCATGGGTGAGTCTTACTACCCCTTAGGTTTTTACCAGAACTTTTTAACTAATTTTTTTTTCAATTTTAAAATTCAGTTTTGGAGGGCCAATTCAATTAAAAACTTTTTGTGTCTTAAAATTTCACGTAAACTCAATACTTTTCACCAAAAAATAAATTAAGCGAACTTGCAGAATTTTTAATTAATAAGTTGCGTATGCAGAAGTTTGACATAAATAACAATATTATTATTAACTATCATTTTTAATTTAAATTAGCAATATTATTTCAGGGAGTGTTCAAAATGGGCACCATTTTCTTGAATACAGGCTCTTATTCTTTTGAACAAATTTCCGTTAACGCTACCTAGCATTGCTGCAGATTGTCTAACTCTTCAGGGAGGCTTTAAGGAAATTTTTTTAATATTAAACCCCCATTAAATTTTGCAAAGGAATCTCAGTTTATTTTCTGTACTGATTAATGAAACACCCTGTATAAATAGAGAAAACAAAACTTGGGACACTATGGTGTTCAAGTTAAATAAATATATATCTACTTTAAAAATCGGTAATCTGACATTTACTTAAGGGTTACACCAAGGAATAAGATGAACAGTTCAGGTAGACTTTGATGCGTGATGTAGTGTAATCTGTCAGAAGGCCAGAACTCCACTTTCGTCGGGTTTATTTTCAATTTTCAATTTGTTTTAATATTTTAACGGTGTTGTTTGTTTTTGATTTTTAGATTTTTATCAATTTCTTTATATCCGAGTCTCAATCCCATTCTAATTATTTTAAGTATATTGTCTAATCTAATTAATTAGCGATAAAGTGATGATTCAAATGTTTTAAAATTATTGATTTTTATTGTAGAAGATGACTAAATTCACCGGTAAACAATCTTTTAATAAAAAAACGTACAAATTTAACAAAATTTCAAAAAATTATAATCAAAACACAAGATTAAGGAATTGCTTTTATTTAACATATTAAATTTAATACCTTAGTAGTTGAATTGTTAATAGTATATTAATTCATAATCATGTAAAAGGCGCTTGAATTTACTAAGCTTGTAAATGGTTAGATTAGGAAAATTAAATGTCATTATAATAGTAAAAATAGATAAATTAGAGTTAGAAGTATGTAAGGTTATACATTTTAAAACTGACTTCAGTTAAATGATGACAGTATGTTGATAGTTAGTTTTTGCACCATGGCCCAGCATTCAAGTGCCACCATCCCAAATCTCAATTGCTCGAACCAATACCACTATGCTTTGGTCAGCTACTAAGAGCCTGACAAGGCAAGCACAATTCCTTTGTGCGCTGTTTTGATTATATTTTATTTGTTAGAAACTATTGCATTTTATTAAGGTAATTTACCAGTAATTAGTCATCACAACAAATAATGAACACACTTTATCATAGTGGCTAGATTAGACAATATACTAAATAGTAGGAATTGGTGCGAAAGAAAATTGATAAAAAATACAAAATCAAAACAGAAAAAATATTAAAACAAGTGAAAAGTGAAAATAAAAACCGACAGCAGACACATCACGCATCAAAAATACAATTAAATCTTTAACTTATGCTGTTGTCTCTGACCCTGTTTTAAAAGTAGACAGGCACCTAATTTGCTGTAACACCATAGTGTCCCCAAGATTTTGTTTTCTCATTTATACAGGGTGTTTCGTATCAGTACAGAGAAAAGTAAAACTGGAGATTTCGCTACAATTTGTAGGGGCTAACTTATAAAAATTTCATAAAAATGAAGAGTTTAAGTCTGTAACAATGCTTAAATTAGCGATAACAGAAAACTAAACTGCTGATGAAAATACATTACAAGAGCTGCAAAATAATATTGTTAATTTAAATTAAAATGATAGTTAATAATAATATTGTTATTTATCAAAACTTTGCGCTCACGCAACTTTTATTGTTAAAGTTCTGCAAGTTCTTTAATACGGTGAAAAAATGAGGCACAGGTACAAAGTTTTGACGGTGACTCAAAATGCAGGCACAAAATTGAAAAATGGCCAAGATTCTGGTAAGCTCACAAGTGATAGACTCACCCGTAATGGAAGTAATGTGGCGAAATGTTTAGATTTCTTCAGAATCATTCGAAAAAATCATTAATAATTTTACACATCTTAAGAGATAACTCGGGAAGACTTAAGCACATGTTAAACTTGCTAGAACACGCGAGGAATGTCTCCGGTTTCTTTCTGCTGCTGATTAATGGTACACCATGCTAACACAACTCTTAGAGAGCCATGCAATGATAAACTGGTGGTATTATCAACTTACTTAAGTTCGTGTGATCGAGAACGGATCGCTGCAAGAAGCTGTAACTTCTTTGGATTCTGACCCAGTGAAGCTTCTGACTGCTGGTAATACACAA
>JALBCR010003101.1:0-23795 GCA_030710515.1 Abscondita cerata
TTTGTTTTATAATTTTATCTTATTTAGCATCAAAAATAAGGTTGACTTGTACAAAGGTTGTCTATTCAAAAATTCATGGTTTTCGAATATTGGCAATTTAACATTTTTTTGTTGCACAAATGCTATTGATTTCTTTATTATATGATTTATTCCTAGTTGACCATGATGGCGTTAGAAAACAAATCATCAGTCAAGGATATGTTAAACTGTGTTTGTATCAAACTAAGAAATGCCAACAAAGTTAACTGTACCGACTGTGAGTGCTAAAGTGCTATCGTTATCAAAGCGATAACTTATTAGCTTACTGAAACACATGTGTCGATAAAGCCAAGCAATTACTTGTACCGCATTACACACGCAACGAAAGAACACCTGGCTTTATCGACACACGTGTGTTTCAAGCATTTAAAGTTATCGCTTTGGTAACGATTATGCACTTTAACACTACAGTCGGTACAGTCAACTGTAACACATGTTCTTAATATAACTTTATCACATTGTCCATAAATAATAAATAAATTTAAGTAATCTTCGTTTGTATAATTTAAGCGTCCGGCATGATTATTGAAATTTTTAACAGTTTGACATATCCTTGACAGATGATTGTTTTCTAACGCCATCATGGCCAACTAGGAATAACCATTCATATTAAAGAAATACAATAGCATTTGTGCAACAAAAAAGTTAAAGTGCAATATTTCGAAAACCATGAATTTTTGGTATAGACAAACTTGTACAAAGTCAACCTTATTTTTGATGCTAAATAAAATAAAGCTATAAAAAACATGGTGCTTGCATTTTAAAAAAATGACTTTTGACGCGTTTTTGAATTTAATTTTAATCCTTTTTTTATCGCCTGCTACAAGGAAACTTATTTCAATTAAATAATAAAGGCATTAGTATAGGAAAATTTTATAATTTTGTTTAAGCCTGAAAACGTCATTTTTGACATAAAATTTAAAATAAGTCCAAAACAGTTAGACTTAGGTATAGGACATTATACACAAAATGTGTCTAGAATTTTGGGCAAAATTCAAAAATAAAATAATATATAGGGTTATTCCATTTAAAATAGCAAGTTGACACATACTTCCGGTATAACCGGAAGTGTCACCAACTTGAAAATATTTTAACGGAACTGCCCCCGTCGATGGTAGTATACTACCAAATTTTCCAATTTTTCCCATCTACAGTTTTTCTATAATCTATGATGACGTTCCGGTGGGACACCCTGTATAAAGTACCTTATATTCATGTTTTATACCGAAAATAAATTGTCATTATATTCTTAATTAACATTTAAATACAAAAAGTGTTTCTCATTTTTCGATAAAATGATATTTAACACGCAAAAAATGCATGTAAAGATGACTGAAAATCACCGAGTGTGAAAAAACAGTGGAGTAGTTGGGAGTACCCGTCCGCTACCACCGTTTGAGAGGACTGCGATTTATCTAAGCGTGCTGAGGACGGGTACTCCCACTACTCCTCCGTTTTCTCGCACTTGGTCATTTTAAGTCATCTTTGCATGCATTTTTGCGTGTTAAATATCATTTTCTGAAAAAAATGAGAATATACATTTTGTTCCTTTCTATTTCAACTTCAGATTTTTTTAAAATTTCTGATTGAATATATTGCTTTAAAAAATTAAATCGAAATTTTGCATAAACTAATTGCCCGACAATTGCAGGGTTTCGCACACACTAAGTACGTATCAATACCTCTTATTTCCTGAAAGATTTATGCTACATTACAAAAATGACGGATCTACGAATTTAAAAAGAAAACACAAATATTTCACTTTTTCCGATTTTCTTGGAAATTTATTGCCTGAACTAGTCAAATTGGTGCTCATTTTATTCCTATTTTATTCTCTACAACTTTCATTTTGCATTTAAATGTTAATTAACAATATAATGACAATTCATTTTAGGTATAAAACATGAATATAAGGTACAATTTACAATTACATGGCACATGCGGTATCCTACTATTATTTTTGTCAAAAATATATTTCTTTACTGTACTATCATAAAACCTGATTGAATCGTGGGGATAATAGAATGTAAATCCAGGTAGTTTCATAAATTTTTCGGCTATTTTAGAGAATATTGGAAGTAGACTAAAATGATTGTATGTGTCCTTTTGCAATTCTTTGTACATATGTATTATCAATAGATACTAAACGTTGGACCGGTTTTAAAAGCATAATTAGAAAAAAAAAAATGCTAAAAGTAAAAACGAATTCCTGCAATTTCGTAAAAAATGCCATTCTCTTCCAAATAATTCCAAAACTACTGCAGATAGCCAAAACTGTCAGAGAGTTAAATTGTAGCTTTTTAATTCCAAACGTTTGCTTTTGCGTAAATTTTTTGTACTATAAATATTAACTGAGATATGGCTGAAGATCGCAATGTATACTGTTAATTAAACTGATCTTAAAACTTGATTCTACATCCATTTCTGACACCAGAAACAGTAGATGCCATTTGAAAAATAAAGCATTTGACAGTTTTGATTTTAAAAAATCGCAGTAGGCAAATGCAATACGCCAAATTGTCAGCAACGATTTAAAATATCGGCCGAAGCTCTTAAAATCAAAACACAAAAAATCATTTATTTTTCTTCAATGGTTCAAAAGTAGTTAATTTTTGAGGTCCCTACAAAACCTAATTTATTGCATTAAATTTCAAGAACTATGACACATGTCTTGACAATATATTAATGTAGCATTCAGATATGGTGTCAAAATATGGTCATTCCATTTAAAAAACAAAGATATTATTTTTTTATTAAGCCATGAGGTAGTGGTAAATTTTTAAAGGTTGAAATTTTGTAATAATGTTCCTAAAGCATAAAACAATTTTCATTCAACACCATACAAGCAATTTTAAACAAAATTTTTAACTTTTAAAGTAACATTTTATAGGTTTTGGCATTTTGAAGAAGTTTTCACCCCTAAAAACCGCTCATCGGCATAATATAGGTTTTAAAGAGAAAGGTAGTTGAGCCTAATCCCAAATTTTCATGCAAATCGATGCATTTTGAAAGAATTACAAGGTTTTGCCTTATTTTGAGCTTAATTTCCTGCACCACCTAACTTTATAATAAACCGTGCTCTTTATTGTCCCTGTTTATATCAATTTATTAAATATTTGTTTTGTTTCTTACTTATTGTTTTCTAAATGTGTATTGCCGCCGTATTATATTACTGATTAATTTTCAACTAAATGTTAACAGCTAAGTAATTGGGCTAGACCTGTTTTGTGCTGTAAGGCTATAATTGAACGGAACATAACTAGTAATAATTTATTATTTAAATTATCATACTAAACTAAACGTTATACCTACCTGATATTGCATCCGCGAAATAAACAGTACCGAAAATAAAAATAAATATGAACGAAAAATAATGCTCTACAAAAACTTTTTCTTCCGTTGTTAGAACCGTTTTAAATCAAATTTAACTGCAGCGTACTATTAATATATCAACTAATGACAATTAAGTCAAATATGACAAATCCATATTAAACAACTCCACAGCACTTTTGTTTCGGTACTGTTTTATTTTGGCGGATACACGTATGTTTAATGATATTTTGTCAGGGAGTTTGGTCGGGACTATTTTGTCGGGTCGAATAAAAATTGTATAAAAAGTTGGGTATAATTCAAATAAAATATCTATGTAAATTTAATTTATACTACGTAAACTTTTGGCTATTCAGATTATATCAAAAATATAATCAGATCAGATCACCTTAGAGTGTTAAACTTTTGGTTTCTCATAACTCACATCTCATTTATAAAATGTGGAGTAAAATATCTACCTATAAATTGTCTAGGTACAAATTCCTAAAACAAGAAATACAATTATAATTTATTTTATAACATAAAACTGCATAACATAGTGAGAACAACGATCAAAGTCGTTTCAAGCAATTAAATCAACGCATGACCACTTAAATCACAACTGATGTCATCCTCTACAACAATTACAAAATTTCTGAAATGTGCATTATATTATGTAGGAAGCACTCCTACTCCATATGGTCGGCGTTAAAGCCATAAAATGAAAAATCAACCCAAAATAATACCAGAAGAAATATTTGCTGACCCACTTGTTTAAACAGATAAATTTTAACCACAATATTAAATCAACCAACTAACAATATTCGCCCCCGCAACAGTTAACCTTATAAGATCACTTACATTTTTCAATTACTACAATTTAAGTGTAACTATCTGGATATTGTAAAGGTCAAGCGAATAAAATTAAATGCTTGAACATATTTATCCCATGTCTCGAGTTTTATAATTATAGAAAAAATTTAATTCAAGGATAATTTAGTTTCCTTCGTGTCTATGGAATCTTGCCTTGGGAAAAACAGTGTCGTTGTTTACAACATTCTTTCTTGAAATTGAATCGACTTCAACCAGGTGTACTTTGCCACGTCGGTCATGTAATTAGCATTAATCGCCAGAAACCGCAAAACAAAAAGCAAGAACAGATAATGCAAATAGAATAGATTCCTCAAACACATATTCTTCTAGTATTTGCTTGAAGTTATTTAGGGCAGGTGGTGTTTTTCAATCCTAGTTTAGACCAAGTTTAGTTAAACTTAGTTCAATAGATTTTTATTAAGAGGCCAGTTGTACAATCTCCGTTTAAAGTTAACTATATGGTTTAATTTCTAAGGAGATTGTATAAGTGGGCGTAATAGTGAAATAATAAAATAAAATCTTAAAATTACAAAAAGCTTTTACTTTAAAACTACTATAAAACTACTATAAAAACCGCAACTATGTAATTTTATAAACTATGTTGGTAATGGATGAAGACCATATCAGTGATTAATTTAATTAATTTAAGTGTATAACTCACTTTCATAGAACTAATCTGAGTGAATTGTAAAATGTTTATCAATTCTCTCACTTCAGGACAACAGAAACAATTAAAATTAATAACAATGCAGTTTAATCCAATTGCGTACCTATCATAATGACCAGCATTAATTTATTATTTTGTGGAGGTGATGTCGAAAGTAATTTATAAAACGAAACGTCATCGTTGAATTCATTTAGTCATATTTCTCTTCAGTAGTTATGGTTATTTTAATATTTGAGATTGTTTCCAAAGCTTTTTATATTCTTTTTATGTTCTGAGGAAACTCAACATTTATTAGACGTGTGATGTCTCAAGCAATCTTTAGTTTTAGTGTACCATAATTTATTGTAATTTTGATCACGTTCCAAGATACTTCTGCTTTATGGTACCATTAAACAATAATGGGCAGAAACCACAACACAGAAACGAATTAGATATACATAGGATCGCAATCAACTCGTGACATATACAAAAGTCCATGTAGCCTTCTAATAACGTAATATCACTTTATAGAATACAGGGTGTTCTAGAAACTCTATGACCGATGGAGATTAACTGGATTAATTGTAACATTATTTTTTTAAATATTTACAAATTGTTTAGAGTTTTGTTTTAGTGTTGCATTGTAGGCAACTTCAAATGCATTTAAATTCACGCACAAGTTATCACCACATCGATAAAATATATTCTGAATACATACCCTTTCTGATAATGGAATAAATACTATGATAATACTAAACAAAAAATTATTTCAGTGTTTGACAACAAATTATGCAGAAGTACCATTTGTTTTGAAATAAATAAAAACTCACTCACCCAGAAAACCCCGTTCTATTAATTATCATATTGAAATTGACATTAAGTCAAAATATTTAAAAGTCAAAATAGCTTACAATTCGAGATAACTGGCAACTAGCTATTTTAAATTCAAATAGTGTGTTTTATCTTGCAGAAACGATTCTTCAAAATTCAAAACTTTAAGAAAATCATTTATCTAACAAAAATCGGTAAAATCATCAGGATTATTCTATGACTGCACATGCAACTGACGTGTCACAAAGGCAGAAACAACCAAAACACTAAAGATAGATCTTCACCAAAATGAATCTAGAAAAGGTTCAAATGATGATTTCGTACGTTTTCTTTGGGGACGTGGAAAAGTGAAAATTTTGATGTATATACGACATACATGGTTTCCACGGCTCAGTGGGACATAGGGAAAATACATGCAAAATCGGTTTTTGATTATCTCCCTACAACACCATCACACTTATGTACTATCAAGTTAGTTAAAATGTAGAATAAAAGCATAAACAATGATTTATTTATTATTTATTTAATTTATTTATTTATTTGCATGCATGCTAATAATAATTACATTTGCACAAGTCATGAAAGAGAAACTATGAAATGCGATAAAAGGCTCTGTGAGCAGTCCATAAATCATGGAAGTCAAAGTGACTTTTAACAATAAGAAAGTAAAAAGGGATTGAACCGTTAGGTGTAGTTCTTCTAAGAATTCAATAGGAGAATAATAAGAATCCTTCTCACGGCTAGAATAAAAACTAGAAAATAAAAAAAAATTAATTTATTTAAGCATATATCTGTAATGAGAAATGATGATGATGATTTATTATGGTTGACAGATATCACAAAAGAAAAAGTCAGGTATAATTTTACAAAAAAAACGAAAGAAATCACTACAGTAAACAAAATAGAAACAGGAAAATTTTATCTATAAAATCGAACCAGAAAAAATATGGGTATTGGATATTTTACATTTTGTTCGTGTCTTGCATATCCTACAAAATAAGTAGGTACACTGGACACGTGCACAAAACCTACAGTTCTTGAACCTGATTTGCAAGTGCAATAATATCCATGAATTTTTTTCTTCTTCTGGCTGCTCATTCACAATTTCATCGTTTTCTAAAAGAGGTCGAAATATGCAATCCATAATTGATGTCTCGTAGCTTATCTATAAATAAATTCTGCTCTTAAAAAACCTGGTTCATGGAACAATGCTGAGTAAACAAAATCGACGATGTTGTTGGAGGAAGGATTGTTCAAATCTTGCAAACGGCGAAAAACTCCAGGACGAACTCTTCAATCACACACAAACACGTTTCCATCTTAAGAATAGTGTTTGTTGATTTAGAAATCAACAGTGTTGAAAAAACTTCGTACACAAGCACAAGTTTCTACGACCAAGAACTAAGTAAGAATGGTTATATTTCGAGAGACACAAAGCAACTGACTTTCGAACAAAAGTCAATTTTACGTGTCATGAATAGGTTGCGACAGTGTACAGTATCAACAGACAGTTTTATGGACTGCCGTGATATGATATCCAATTTGTGGCTTTAGTAGTGTAGATACAGATATGAAATATTCGTTTTCAGAACGCATCGATTGATCAAAAATCAAAATTTGAGTGGTCTTCCGTAATGCATAAGAAGTGTGCAAAGTAGGTGTGGAACAAAAATCCAAATTAATATTTTACATCACCTATATTATTCAAGACATGCGTTTATACTAAATATAACGTAAAACACTCTTTTTATTATTTTGAATTATATCTTCAGGTAGCGCAATGACACTGAATGAGAAAAATAAGATGATAAATTTAATTGACATTAATGTGAAGCAATATTTTATTATTTTTGAAGTAAGTGAAGTTGTTGTAAAAGACATTAAAAGTGTGTGGAGCCGAACTTAAATTTCAATTGTGTCTGATCAGCAGATAATACATTTAATTAAGACTTACTATAATAAGTATAAAGGAAACACATTAACCAAGAAAAATTAAAAGATTTCCAGGGAAGAGCGGAAAGTCAATTATTTGACATAGCACTTTGTACAGTTGACAAACAAACATGCGACCTGGTGGGCGGGTACAATGTCGCTGTGCTCTAACACTTAGAAAAAAATAAAAAGAAACGAACGAATTAACAAGTTCGTGAGCAGCAAAACAACAACAAACAAACTTTCATCGGCGGATATACCGCTACGGCAATTTGTATTGTGATTGGTGATTGCATTCCCTATCAATTTTTAAATTTAGTTGGCAAATTTTCCGGGTCCGATGTTTGCTTCTGTGCGCTGTAAATGTGATTTCTAATTTGCAAGTGTAAGATAAAAGTTCAATTTGCAAACGAGGCTTTTTGATTGATCAAAGAAATGAACGAAAATAATGATTGGTTCGATAGACAACAAAAATGAAGCTTTGGAAATGAAGAAATTAAAAGTTATTGAAATCTAGAAAATCAACAGAAATAACACTGCATCGAATTCACAGGAATTGCTAGAGGAAACCGATGAGGAAAATCCGGATTTTCCTATAAATGACGATTTGCTTTTGAACAAAACAAATTGTCGTGTCAAATGAGATTACACCTTCCGTCGGTAGCAAAAGTATGCGACAGAATCGGAAAATCGGACAGATCAGCTGCAATGTTAGTATCGGCTACCCTTGAAGATGTTGGTATAATAACATCCGACGATCCTTCAAAATTGTTGATCGCAGTAAAATTCGAAGAAAGAGAGAGAAAGGTGTGGGAGCAAACTACAAACTTTATCTGTATTTGACGGCTAACAAAGTCTTTATTTTGTTGGAAGAAAATACAAAACATGCAAACATACATTGTTCTTGTTGTAGAACCAAATACACAATATTTAGGACATGTAACTTCCGAAAGTGGTTCTGCTAACAGTATTAGCAAATTTCTGAGCTTCCTGGAAAACAAGATTTAGTGAGCTTGTTGTTATTGGTTGCGATGGTACAGTGACAAATACAGGAACAAAGAATGGAATAATTGCGCAAATGGAAAGGATAGTCGGTCATCCATTACACTGGTTCATCTGTCTATTACACATGAATGAATTGCCTTTACGACATATATTTCGTGAGCTAGATGGTTCCACGACTGGACCGAAACAGTTTTCTGGAGAAATTGGGAAGGTACTTCAAAACTGTGAAAATTAACAGTTGTTGACTTCATCCTTATTGAAAGTCAACTACCACAAGTTGATTATAATGATTTAAGTTCAGACCAAAAGTATCTTTATGATATATGCTCTGCCATCGACAAGAGACATGTTGAATGAATCGGAAATCCAAGGAAGTTGTGTCATTCTAGGTGGTTAACTCTTGCAAACAGAATACTGAGGTTATATGTGGCTACAAAAGAACCCAGTGAAAATCTACAGATGTTAGCAAACTTTATTATGAAAGTTTACGCATCAACTTGGTTTGAGATTAAAACAAAACCTAACGCAAAATATGGATCTATTCATTTTTTTAATATAATTAAAAAGATAATTTAAAAGCAATAGTGCAAACTGTGTTACAACGGAATGGATTCTTTGCTCATTCTAAAAATATATTATTCAGTATGATTCAAGACGAAGATTGTGATGTCAGGAAACTTGCCTTTGGAAGAATTGTTGAAATTAGAGAGACTACTCGTGCGGTGTCAGATGTTCGGACATTTGCGGTACCAAAACTAAATTTTACAGCACAACATTATTACACTCTTAGACTGGGCGCCTAAGACAGTGTATGAACCTCCAATAACCAAACGGCTGCACCTACTGGAATTGAAGAAATTCGAACAGAGTGGTGAAAAAATGGACCTTCCCAATTTCCCTTGTCATACACAGGCTGTTGAGAGACTTATAAAATTAGTTACTGAGGCTTCTCTAAGTGTAATAGGCCCAAAAAGCGAGATGGTTTTGTTCGTTCGCGTTTAGTTTCCCACCGCGAGTTGCCGACTTTTGAGACAAAACAACAATATTTAATTAAAATTAAGGGTGAGTGCGCCACCTGAAGATAAATAGTTACGGACTTGTAATTTTACACCATAATTTGTTAGTGAATAAGGCCTCTATTCTAAATATAGGAATCTCGAAATGTTAATTTTTATTTATTTTTGCTTTTTTCCCTCCATCCTAGTACATAGTCCTTAAAAAATAAAATTGTGTACTATAACTTTTTTAATTAAACCTCTGGCTCTACCTCTGTGCATGCCACTGCTAAAATAATACAACCACTTTGGTTAAAAGATTCGTCTGTTTAAGTTAAACACAAAGTTTCAACGATTTGCTTCTTCTACTAATTTACGAAAATCTAAAAATTATTTAGTCTTAAAATTGAGTAAGGAACAACATCCTAAAGTTTGGCTAGATACTTAATTAACACGATGAATATTTACAACCACTAAAAATCATGAGTATTTTTAATCATCATAATATGGCTGTGGAACAAGCGCAGGTACTTTCATATTGACGAAGGTTTACCGAATCAAAAATGTAAGGAATGTGTGACATGCAGAATCGGATTAAAAGCCATAAACCACAAAAGGCTTTAGATGCACCTTATTGCAACAAACCTGATAAAAACTGGGAAGTAGGTACGAAAGGAAACAAGCTTGACACAAATGGGTTGAGTCAAGTATCAATTTTACGTTTCTTCTTTGTTGGTTAGCTCAAAATACGGTAAATTTCTATGCATCCTTTGCCCTGAACTGCCAATTGTAATAAATTTGAAAATAATTAATTAACAACATATTCTACACCTATCTGCATTCCAAAAAAATAAAAAAGATGGACAAACCTAGAACTAAAGTATTGGCTGAAACAACGAAAAAAAATATTTAGAGGAAAATATGAACAACAGGCTTTGTAAAAGGGGAGAGATAGTGATTATAACATAACTATGAATACGCAACCAGAGAATTTGAAGATAGCTTCTGTGTTTTAATAAAATTGAAACCTTTTGTTCAATTCGTAAAAGGAAGAAGCTGTAACATGACAAGATTTTCGAGCAACAAGATTGGAAATAGATATTTTACCAAATATTGCTAAATTTACAGAAAATAAGGTAATTTTGGGAACCTACGTTAGTATCATAAACGTGATTTGGCTCTGTCCCAAACGACCCATATGTTAGGTGGTTTAAGAAAATAATTTTTTCTTAATTTACTATTTATGAATTTATATTTCTGTTTTTTCATCTTAATAAAAAATGTTTTTATCTACGCCTATAAGCAACCCATTAACAAATAATGAAAATGGCGTGTAAAAGTACAATGTAACTTAAACATGACTTTTATTATTAAATGATTTTGTTAACAACTATGCCTGGCAACCAAGTAATTCGCAACCTTCAAAATAAAAAGCATGCTTTCTTCTGTTTGAGTACCATTTCCAATTGCAAATTTTTGTGTTGCGTATTACGTGGATGAAACGTATGCACTCAGTGGGACAACTCGTGCATTCACACTTTTATCGTAAAGTAACTATTATGCACATGGAACGTCATTATTTAATCACTACAAATTCTAAATTTTCAATATTTGCAGCAGCTTAATTAAAAAAAATGAAATCAAAGAATGTCTCTAGGTTGTTAAGTTGAGATTATTTAAAAATTTGTAGCAACTAAATTCAATGTAAACTAACACTGAGAAATTTTTACTACTAGTAGAGGCGACGAGTTTAGACAAATTTTCAAGTATTGATTATTCTCTCTTCATCAACATTTTTAAAACACGCCATATTAGCAGTTTTCTAAGCATAGGAGCAAAGAAATAAAATCAAACTTCAGCAGAAAAAGTTGTAATCAATTTACGTGGTAGGCCGAATTTAATTTAGATATACAGAGATTTTTAAACCGAAATGGATACAAATGGATTAAATAGAAAAAAAAGTTTACAGTTCTTACTGCAATGATTCAAAGTATTTAATTTGTTTTCCCTACTTCCTGGGGGTAAATAATAAATCCGAATAAAGTAATTATAGTTTTCCATTATACTCTTGTTAATAGAGCATTTCGACTAAATGTTGCGTTTTGTCTTAGAATCCCCAATACCCATTATGTTTTTTAAATACGAACCTGGGGTTTTATTGCAATTTTTGTTTATGTAATTCCCCCCTGTAAAAAAGTTATTCATTCTACTGCGTTTCGTCAGTGCCGGGCTTAACATCCTTAGAGTTTCTTAGGAATGCGCATTCCTTTAAGAACAAAACTAATTCAATTTAAACGTTTCCAGTAAAAAAAAATTTCCCCAAAATAAATTTACATTTATGAACCAAAAATTTTATTATTAAATGTGAAAGTTAATAAAATATATGGTTGAACAGTTTTTATGAAAAGTTATAATTCTACCATCTTAGAAGAATAAAGACATGGAAACAAAACAAATACTTCCATACAAAATGAATAAAGACTTTTAAATCTTATCCATTTATAAGAAATTAAAAGTCGTAAAGTTTTTCGTTATTGGATAATTAAAACCATGGATAACAAATGTAGCAAATTTGAAACTAAGGCGAAAATAAAAAATATCATAAATCAAAGCGTTATGAGAAACAAAAATACTCCGGTAGTGTTCCGTCACTAAAATACAAAAAATCGGCAGAAAAGTAAATAAAATCGGCACTAAAGTAATTCATTATACGACGATTTTTAAGTTAACATCTTCGCTGGTAGAGATGTGTAAAATGTATGTAAATTTTAGAATCGCGCATGCGCGGTGGGAACATTTGACGTAAAACAGCTGATTACATTTGCTACTTAAAGAACGTTATAAAATTGTCAGATTTTGTTCAATTTGGGATTTCGGAAAAATAATATGTACCTCAGTACTAAAATTCTTTTCATGACTCGTGTGTTTATTTGCCTCGGCGATCGCCTCTGCAACTAAAACACATTCGTCATAAAAAATCAAACTTTAGAGCCTTGATACATAAATAACTATTAACAATCTTAAAACCATAAAATCAAAACCCATTCATCATAATACCTATCCCATTTGGTAGATAAGTAAACAAAATAACAAAAAGTTTTATATAAAGTTTGCTCTTCTCGAGCCCTTCTAGGTGGAGGTGAATGAAACAACAAACTAAATACGTTGTCAATGCCGACGTTTCGCCCCCTATGCGTAAGGCTTTATCAAGACTCATAACAAATAAGAGTTGATAGTCTTAAGATTACCATCAAATGATGAAAACGTCACATATAAATTAAAATTATGGTTAAAAATTATATTAGACACACAAACAAACCCAACTTGATACAAACAACGAATGTTCGTTAAGACTATCAACTCTTATTTGTTATGAGCCTTGATAAAGTCCTACGCATAGGGGACGAAACGTCAGCGTTGACAACGTATTTAGTTTGTTGTTTCATTCACATCCACCTAGAAGGGCTCGAGAAGAGCAAACTTTATATAAAACTTATAATTTTGGAGGAATACTCACCTGAACAAAAAGTTTCTGAGCATTCATGGCTAACAAGAATAAAGAGATAACACCAAGGAGCGGAATATTTTATGAAAATTCTTCCACCCATTGAACCATAGTTTTCGAGATAAAAAGAATATCATTTTTAGTAATGGTTAGTTTCCACAGAGTGGACCTTCTCACAAGGAGAATGTAATGGGGTTGAAATGAAACTAGTATTTCATTATTGCCGACGTTTCGACCAGTGAAAGCTAGTCTTTCTCAAAGCTCTGAAAAATAGTTTACAAAAACAACAACAGATTAATCTCACTGGACCGGTTATAAAACAATAGCACCGTAATAATATGGAATCATATAGGTAACAAAAAATTATAAACTTATAAACTAGTATCACTGTTTGTCATTAATTAAAAATATAAATACAAAATTGTAAAAAACTCGGGACCAAACATATACTATGACGAACAACGTAAATGGTGCAGAATTTAGTTTTACAATGAATGCTTTTACAGATAACATACGTCACCATGATCAGGTTAATATTTAATGTGAACCAACTAACTACAAATTCTTGTTTTCTTTTTCAATTATAGAGCCTTGAGAAAGACCAGCCTTCACTGGTCGAAACGTCGGTAATAATGAAATACTAGTTTCATTTCAACCCCATTACATTCTCCTACGAGAAGGTCCACTGCGTGAAACTAACCATTACTAATAACCATAGAGGAGTTCATCGAGGAATCATTTTTAAATAATTTTTAATAATAATATACTTTAGTATACTAACAAGGGACTCGAGTGTTTTCTCGGTGTTTTGTTAATCGCCCAGGGAAATTATTGCTAGAGGGATTAACCCACTTAGTCCTGTGTTTTATACAGGGTGTTTCAGAATAAGATGCTGATCCTTAAGGGTGTCAATCCTTACGCGATTTTAAGAAGAAAAGTTCAAATAAACATATGTCCTAAACCTCTTAACTTTTGATCTACAAGGTGTTCAAGTTTTAAGAAAAAAACGTTTTTTATCATAACTTTAATATCTTTATAGATATTTTAATAAAATTTGGCATATGCCTTCTAAGCTACAACAGCTATTTTTTGATTTAGAAATTTTAATTTTTTATTCAGTGGTTATTTAATGTTAGTTCTTTTATTTTAATGTTAAAATTATTATGTATTAAATAATCAATAATTATTTGCCAAATCTTTTTTACGCGAAAATATATCTATAAAGATATTAAAGTTATGATAAAAAAATGTTTTTTTTCTCAAAACTTGAACACCTTGTAGATCAAAAGTTAAGAGGTTTAGGACATATGTTTATTTGAACTTTCTTCTTATAATCGCGTAAGGATTGACACCTTAAGGATCAGCATCTTATTCTGAAACACCCTGTATATGTTTTATGCCTACAGTACGTGCGACGTATAATAGAGTACCTACATTGAAAAAAATTAGAAAAACATGAATTTAAGTTAAAGAAAATATAAATTTTACCTCTACCGTTGTATAATAACAATTATTCAAATGATTATAAATAACAAATCAGCAAACTTGATACATAAATGTTCATGATAGACCCATATACTCGCCCATATACCTAGATAGACCATAAGTTAATAAAAAATAAATACTATAAAACGTCAAAATAAATACGTTTAAGCATTATAAAGTTGTTTGAGGTTATCCAGAGTCAGTGATTTTTACCTACGTTGTTATACAAACACCATGTTTACTTTACTTTAAATACCTTGGGATTGTAACACTATTTGAACTCGCTTGAGATTTAAAATGGAACTTTAAAAGTTTAAAAGGGGAACTTAACTTAAGTTGACTTTGTTGAGTCCCTAGAGTGCACAAAATGGTTTAAAATGAACAATTTGGAAAAACAGTTTCTGAAAAGGAACATACTCTTCAGAAGCTGTAAGGATGATGATTTCTCATAACCTAAAGGTAGTAGAATACGCAAATTTGGTGAAACATTGTGTTAAGCTATACAAAACGACAAAAATTGTAACACAAAATCCACGTCCTTGGAAGAGAAAACGTCGTAACAAAAATTTGGTTTAAACACTCAAACTACCATCTTCGGATTATGTTGACTATGCCTAGAATAGGTTGAGATAAATCAGTTTTTTTGAACTTGTATAAATCAATGCGAACAGACATTCCGACAATATTCCATCCTTATCTCTTTCAAGTTTAAAACCAATATATAAATATTAGTAACTGTCTATTTTCCTTTTTTTTAATTAAAAAAGAAAGAATACGGTAGAGGTGAGGGACGGTGGATTTAATCAAATGTTCGATAGAACGATTCTTTTTACTTATTTTCTAGGAAAAGCATGAGCATTTCAACCATTTCTATAAGTAAAGAAAATTGTATAGTTTAAACAATCAGCCACCTGTGATTTATTGCCTAAAACCATTAAAACTAAACGTAGTTTCAAATCAGCTAATTTGTTTTATAGGTCCTCTTTAACACTTTTTGAACAAAAACTGTAATTCATTTGGTAATAATAATAATTCGAGCAAGTGAGTATAAAAAAACACAAATGAACATTGAAATATTAAAGTCAGTAACTTTACTTACATAAATCACTTGGTTTTGTTTAAATTTATATGGGATTATAATGTGCGCAAGCATGAACAAGCACAAAGATTCGCATAAAGTGAATGCCGAATTAATGAATACATTTTATAACCGCAAAATTTTAGTAGTATTTGAATATAACTCACTCACATCCAGAAGCTAATTCTACATTACTTTTCATCAAAAACCGGTACCTTAAAATTTCCTATGAAAACTATTTTCCTTTTTACTAAATATAGAATTTTACAATCTTAAGTTCAGTTCGTAATAATAGATATTTGAAAGTTTATGACGTTATCTTAGTGTTACAGTTTTATATGTGTGCCTATAAATTAATAATTCAATAACAAGTTCAAACAGTAACCAAAGCGACCAAGTAGTCAGTCAATGCCAAATTACAAATAGATTACATTAGAAGAAAGTGAATAACACCAACACGAAAATCAATAAATGTACGTAGAAATCCAGAAGGTTTCTCCCATTAGACAAGTGGAATAACCAAGTTATTCGGTCAGGCAGCTTCCCGGCAAATTTTAATTAAATCGTATTATTTCAGTTCTTATTTCCCGAACGTTGTTTACAGTTCGTTAAATTGTAAACTTGAAATAACAAGCTTTCGTATTGTGATTTTCTAAAAAATTAATCTGATTTATTTATACAAATAAAATTTTAATTATTAGAACTTTACAATTTCTAAGAAAAAATAACAATGAATAACTGGAAAAGTTGAAATATCGTAATAGTCTGATACGCAAAGGGGTTGGACTTTACCTTAGGTGCATGGATTTTTTGAGGTTTATTATATGTCGAACAAGAAATTGAATCGTCTCCTGAGTTCAACGATGTGCTTGATTTTTCGGAAACGACCCCTTAAAAGTTATCGGGGTGTGAAAAAATATCTAACGTTAAGTGTATGTGAAATTTTTGTTTAAGTTTGTCTTTGAAATTGTTATTATGAATGTAATTTTTTAAAGAAAGGAATTGCAATAACTGTAACCTACCAACCAACAGCGTCTACCTCCGATCATATGAAAACATGTAATTTTTTAAAAAAAGGTTACAAACCTACGAACCAACACCGTTTACCCCCAATCACATGAAAACAACTTAAATTGGTTAGAACAAATTTACGTGAAAAAGAAGTTTGTTTTGAAATTGTTACTGTGAATGTAATTTTTTTAAAGAAAGAAATTGTAATAACTGTAACCTGCCAATCAACACCGTTTACTCCCTATCACATGAAAACAACTTAAATTGATTAAATTTCGTGTTCAGGAAAATAATTCAAGTTGAAAAAAAAAATTTTTATTATTCTCAAAAAAAAATGCCCGTATACTTATATTACTAAGTATTCAAACCCTTTAAGAGTTCGTTTCCGAAAAAATCACGGCACTGTTGAACTCAGGAGACGACTCCCATATATAGTAACTTCAAAAATCCATGCACCTAAGGTAAAGTTGAGTCCGCAAAAGGCATAAAAATACATTTTCAAGTACTTTTTCTTAACGTTAGACAAAATTTTATGGTTAAACAAAAAGTAAATTAGGGTACAGACTACAATTTGGAATAACGTTGAAGTTGACTATCATCACGAATGTTATCTTTCCCCTGAAACATTCTCTAAGTGTACTATAATTTTGCAAACATTTTTATATAGTAGGAATAAAAACAAAGTATCGTAAAATGCAACTGCTGGTTACGCAACCCTCCTGCTCTTCGTCAAAACAAATTCAAAGAAAGTTAAATTTTTTCGGAAAATGGGATAAATTGGGATTGATTGTACGTTAAAATTTTCCCAAAACTCGCTTAGTTTACACAATGGCAAGCTTATCAAACACCTTTATTGTAAGTATTGAACAAAATAAATATTTGGTATTTTTGATATAAAGTACTTTTTAAACACAGTTTAGCAAACGGAGAAATAATTCCCCACAAAACAAATATTTATATTTGCCGAAAACAAGTTGCAGTTATTTTATTGACTTTATATTACGGGCGTTAGGGTAAATATATTCGGTATTGTACGAATTATTTTATATTGAAACATCGTAATGTTTAAGTGTTCTAAGTACCCTTAGAGATTTATCTGATACAGTACGCTGCAAAATTATTGAGGCATGACTTAGTCCTTGAAATAAAATAATGTATAAAATAAAGGTCGACACGTTATCAAATCAAAAATCTTTATCCAAAATTATTGTGATGGACAAAACAGATTACTCGTTTCTCATCTCTAGAAAGAAAATGCGATTCACAAATCTAGAATACATACATGAAAAACTAGAAACAGTTCGCTTTTTTTCTGTTTTTGACACTGTAATTTGGTATCAAGCCAATTCTTTGAATGGTGTCTCTTATACGTGAAAAGATGTAATAAATAAAATTATTGGACATTGGCCACATTTATAATGATGTCACAAATGCAATGGAGCTTTTTTAATAATGAAAGTTGGCTTCGACTTATTAAACCGAGTAAAGAAAATGTCAACACATTACCAAAGACATATCAATTAACTTTCTAATTAAAAAAACTAGTAATTGATTATAAATAGAAATCGTCAGTGCAACGCACTTTCCTTTTTCTTTGTTTTGTAAACCTTGCCATCTATCTATGAAATTTTCTCGTAATTGAGCTTGGAAGACTTAAATTAAATGCAGTTGAGCGACTGCAGTAAGAAGAAATTGAAGCGAAACGACGGCTTTTAATTACAAGTGCAGTCAGTCATGTTGATGTTGAAGATGGATATCAAATGCATTCAGAGGAAATCGCAATCAACTGTATTTGTTGTTCAAGAAAAAAAAATGTTTTGCGTGTTAACGTTGGAAGTGCGTGTTCGAGGTTAATAAACGACTTTCCGTAGGTATCAAGTTTATTAATGATTATTTCATTAACATTATAACATGAGCGAATGCAATTAAAATTCGCTCGATTCACAATATACTCACGACGTGGATTTTATGAAAGAAATAAAAAATATTAGGGAAATACAAACGCAAACAATAGCGTTATTAAAACTAATACTCTTATTTGATTTAGCATCAGCCCCTTAGAAGTTTTAGCAGATATTCAGTTTGTGAACGTGACGTTTAAAAAGAATACGGTACTTTATGATGAACACACTTCAAAAGTCAATATCGGAATAAAAAAATATACTTGGCGATCGGTGCGGTGTGACCCAGGATTCTAATATTATGATTTATTTTTTTCATTTTTCTATGTTTTCTTAGCTTGCTGTCGATTTTAACTCTAAATGCAAGAACAAAATAGACCTATTGCTTTCTAAGAGATACAGATGAAAATTTACATGAAATTATAGTTAGACGAACTAAACGAATCGATTTTTTCAAATTTACTAACAAACGAACATAGCTACTTAATTTCTCAGCAAATCCAAAAATGTACTACTACTAAACCGTATTTGCATATAAGGATAGAGTTCACTATACAGGGTGCGAACGTAGCATGTCCAAAACGTGTTCTGCACTAAAGCAACTTTGTCGACAAAAGCTACTAATTATCGAAATTTTCCTGGAAACGAATATTTTATAGGCGTAACACGTAACCGTCGATTTGGGAAAATCAAAATCTTCAAGCAAGGAGACTGGGTTCGCAACAGAAATTTAGTTTTAACGTATTAATAAGAATTAAAATATAATCACTTGTGTTACCGTAAGTATATGACGGAACCTTAACCTCTCAGCTTTATGTGGACGATAGTAACCCATTTTGGACAATTTACCACTGTTGCAGGAGAGGTCAAACATCCTAAATCATGCATTTGAAGATAAGTGGATTGAACTACGCGCCCTTGATTTTGGACAGCTAGGAAGCCCCATAAATATAAGAAACAAAGTGTAAAAAGCCTGTAAATACACGAGAAGAGATAGAAATCAGAGTAAGAAGAAAGAAAGGCGTAATTTTTCGAAAGTAGTTTATGAAAAGTAAAATTTTTGCCCACTAGTCAGATTGTTTTGACATTCTATTTGAAAATGGTAACCGTGGTAACATTACAGTAACCTCGATTAGAATTCAAAATAGGTTTAGTTCTTTTTTAAACTATTTTTCAAAAAAGTCTTCGTTTCATCACTGGTAAACATAAGTGGCTAATTTGTAACAACTATTCATTACATATTATAATAATTTTAAAATTCACAGTTAATTTCCACACCACCATGTGGTAGAGTAAACGGCCCTGCGTGTTTACTTTCTTTTAAATTCGTTCACATTTTCCTATGTCCCGTTTTCCGCATTCAGAATCTAAGATTGAATACATATTTTCCTTTATCTTGGTCAGTTTGATCACGACTTCTTGTGTACTCCTGCACATTCACCACTGCATTCGTACAAAATGGAGCATTTTAATCCAGCTTTCCTATAACTGCTCTAACGCCGTTATTTCTTGAAATTGAAGTAATTGGATTTGTCCATTGGTACCACATTGGCAGACACTTCGCCCAATTATGGCAAGATAATATTAAAATTCAATGCAATACAATTTACCATTTTATAGTATGTTGATAAGTTAAAATGTTAACGTTATAATTTTTACCGAATTTACATCGACAAGATTAATTTGAATGATTTTGAAGAATGTTCAAGTATTCGCCGGTTGTCAATTGTTATACATATCAGACTTCGAAACAAAAGTATTCATGAAACAAGGTAAAGAATCCGCACTTATAATCTAGGATGGCGGACCAAGCCGACCTCTCTCACGGTCGAAAGCTTGAGATCTACAAGATAAAGTTGTTGTTTCATTCAATTTTATTTCGACCAAATGAATGTTTAGACATAATAGATAGTATGTCCAACAAGTATCGGAATATCTATTTAAATAGATTAGTACGTAACTACAGGGTGAGTGTTGCAGTGGAGGTTCCTTATATGCCTTAGCTACTTATCAGAAAAATATGCCAGCACCATGGGTGGTAACTGTTTTTGGGTTTCTAAAATGTATCAGTAAATATACAGGGTCTTACATTTCTTCTGAACAGAAACTAAATTCTTATTTTAAATAAAACACTCCATATATTTTGTTTTAATTGAAAGAACACAAAGTCAAAATATGTAACGCACCCAAAGGTATCGTAGATATTTGCCGTAATAAGAGGAAAATTACAGTTGGAAAGTGGGAAGGAGCCTTACAACTTTTTCATATGGTATACCTGAATTTAATTTTGGCATACCGTAAGTACATAGAGGAGTCTAACTTCTGCAATTAAAACAGATTAGAAAATAATATACCGATATTTTATTTTCCATTGTCATAATTTGGACTTTTAACTGCAGAAGATTTTTAGAACATCCTGGATTTTTTGTGTCCAATTATGTGAAATTAAATTATCTTTCTTCTGATATATTCTGATATGCTAGAAGTTTTTGAAATTAGGCTTACACCTTAAAAAATCAAAAACTGTTTTAATTTAAATGAGCTATAACGTATTATTAAACAGCGCGAACACATTTTTCAATAACAACTTCAGTAGCATACATAATAACAACAATAAAAATATCTATTAACAATTAATTACTCAATAATCCATTATTTGCCGAACGCTTATTTCCTATGCATAACTCAGTCTTTTTTCTAAATGACCGTATACATTTTCCAACATTTCCATTGTAATTGTACAAAAGGATATCGAATTTTGATTTTAAACCTTCTAAATTTTGAAATTTGTCTTTAAATTCCCCAAAGAAAGAAATCCAAACAACTTAGACAAAGACCTTGAGGCCAATTGACTGGACCCCGTCCAATCCATTTATTGGAAAAGTGTTATCCGGAAAATCATGAATCATTCGATTGTAGGTAGTGAGCCCCACCTTGCATAAACCACATGCGCCTCGATTACAATCCTAATGGCAATCGTTCGAATTCAACAAATTCTTCGAAGAAATAAGGACCAAGTATGTGATGTGCCCGATTCTGGACCTAACAAAACAATTCTATTACATTTTCTTAACAAAATGATCATATTAGTATATAAACAAGTAATTAAATACGTTGTCAAAGCTATTGAAACTGACTATTTGTTACTTAACTTTGTTAAGTCTTCTTTGTACCAATTAAACTCTACTCGGTGTTGTTCGACATCCTCTATGAAGTATCTATTTTAAACATAGTAAGCCATATTTTTGTTAAAACTAATTAACAAATATAAATAATTTCGAATTTTTCGATTAAAGATGTACGGATAATTTTATATGCAATTTTTGAGCTAAATCCTGTAGTAAATGTGTTTTCTGGAGAGAATATTATAAATATCTGAATGAACTGATAACTTTAATTCCTGCAACGGCCATAAGGTACTAGTAAGAAAGATAGACATTTATTTTACATAATTAAAGCATAAAAATAAAGGTATTCTATTAAAAGTTCAAAGTTTTTGCGTTTCAAGTTAACAAATGTGACGTGGAAAATGTATACACTCGGTATAATATTTTTCAATCTGTTTTTAATTGCATAGTTTAGACCACTCCTAAGCTTGGCAAAAAAGTTAAATTCAGAACACCATAAGTTATACCAAAGTTATAAGGCTCCTTCCTTCTCTTATTATATTAAATATCTACGATACCTTTGGGTTTAGCATAGGGTGCAATACAGCAAGTTTGATACTTTTAAAATGAAGAAGAATGTATTAATGTCCAGGATATACTGAAACACTTTTGTATATTCATTAATATTTTTAAAAATACAAACACGTTACCAACAACAAATTTTTTCCTGATATATACTTAGAAAAGAATAAAAACATAATCTATAAAATTTTTACTAACTTAATTAAGAGGTTTGAGTCAAATTCGACATATACAGGCAGGTGCAAATACAAAGAGCATGATGAAGTATTGAAGACAGAACTTTTTTAGAATTTCTAAATTACACGAGTAGTGTTTCTGAGAAAGCTAAGATCAAATATAATAAACCGTGAAAGTGGCATTTGGTTTGAGCCTGAAACTGAGTTCTGATTATTATACAAAAACCAATATTTTTTATTTCATTTTCGAATGGTAGCAAATTAGAGAACTGCGAACCATGTTAGATTAAAACTAACCATTTTTTGTAATATTTAAAATTTTATCTAAACACCAACTTTCAAAATAACGATATTTTAATAATAAACAGCAGGGACAAACCAGTCCTTGCAATTAATCATTACGTATTAACTTAATCTCTTAACTCCCAAGGTGTTCTAAACTCAGACGCTAACATTCCTAATTAAACTGATTAAGGAAGTTGCTTATTTAAATAGAACACTCTGTATTTTATGATGTTTTGATGTACTTATGCAAATTGCTTGGTTGGCATTCCCTATAATGTAATTTAATCGTTTTAGAATATTTAGTATTTGTGCAATTAGTTGTTTTATCGCAATTAATTAAACTAAGTAGACGGGTTTATTGTTTATGTACATAGTTATTTATGTGTTTTGACAATGTTTATGTAAATAAACACGCCATGACAACCAACCAGCCTACTTAATTTAATGTATTGCAGTAAAAACAATATTACACAAATATTAAATGTTTTTGAAACGATTAGATTATCAGTATAGGGAAAGTAGATACCAAACAAATTTTTATTAAAATTGTACAGAAATCATCATTGTATTTAAAATAAGTGCAACTTATAAATGATTTTAGTTATACATGTTGGTTTCTGAGTGTAGAACATCCTGTAAGAGTGGTCGATTAAGTTAACGTCAAGGATTAATTTGCAAGACTTGCTTTTTACTTACTGGTTACAGTTCAGTCTCATAACTTTATTAATAACGGAAATATTGTTATTTTTGAGAACTCTGTATTTAGACTAAAATTTAAAAATATGAAAATATCTCAAAAATGGTTAATTTTGGGTACCTATAGTATGATAGTAAATCGCCTAATTTATCTAAAATTACTACGAAGAATTATAAAATTAAATTAAAAAAATACTAGTTTACCATTTAAAATAAGTAAGATATACTTACTTCCGATATAACCGGAAGCGTGAGTTCTCGGAAACCACTACTGGTGTAATTTCAAACTCTGTCTTCCATAACTTCTAATCAAAACTTTTCGTGATATACCCTGTATAA